>OU015492.1:164706359-164751359 GCA_907164885.2 Dolomedes plantarius
TAGTCTTTATTCATTAGTTAGCATAAAATTTTTAATCATTAGTATAAGACCATTAGTATAAAACCCTACAGCCCGTAAAGCTTGTGTCAAAACTTGTATTACAAAAAATTATTACAACTCCGTTAAAGGTTAACGATATACTATACTTGGTATATCTAAATATAGTATCTTACTTACAGTAAAATTGTTAAAATGGTTCTAGAAATGAATACGTTTTCCGCTGGTTTTTGAAGGAATTTTCAAACACCAGAAATTATCAGAGATTCCATGGAGACTTAAATATAGTTAAATTTGAATATTTACACTTGAACAATGCCCGGTGGTGAATCTATTCGTTAAAAATAGGAATTCAATAAATTGAGATTGACCTTAAACTACTGTCAGCTATTGATCCTTTTATCAAAACAATAACTGTTTTTCAAGATATCTCATATCCATGTTATACAGACGAAACTCCATATATCAAACTTCCCCATATCGAAATTTTCTTTAAATCGAACTCTTAGCAAATTTCCATGTTCATTACATAGAAAAACTGTTTCTATACATCGAAAAAATCTCTATATATCGAAATTTTTTTTCACGACATATTGGGAGATTTTATTCCACTTTAGAATAAAATATCCCAATTTTTGACGTTTGAAACAATACTTCGTGGACTTCAATTCGTGGAAAATGTCCCTGATGAAGTTTTTAATGGACTGAATAAATGCGAGCATTTCTTTGATGAACTCCGCAAAACTGGCTGTTCAGCAAGATATTCGTAGTTTTTTTTTAAAGAATGTAACTGTGATCACTGTAACCACTGTCTGGATTATTGTTTTTTTAAAGGTATATAGTACTGAATAAATCTTTCATATTAATTCATTTTTTAGTTTTTAACTTTCATTTAATGTGATTCGCATATATATTGGAAATGGAGTTTCGTATACGAAAATTAGCTTTAATTTTACTGTTTTAGGAGAATTATGATAAAACTAAGATCAATTCTATGTATCGAAATTTCTATATATCGAATTTTTTTCCGGCATTTTGCTACTTCGATATATGGAGGTTCGACTGTATATTGTTTAGTTTTATATATTTCTTTGTTTTACAAGAAATATTTTACCCATTGAAGGCAACTAATGACAGATGAACTATTGGCTTACCTGCAACTGTTAGAGGACAAGTAATAGCAATAGTAAAGAAATTGTTTACTCCCGAAAAGATCCCCGAGCATCGGCCGTTCAGTATAAACTTATAATTTTCCACAGAACAATTAAGCGTTAATTTTGAAGAGTAGAGAATACCATCACGGAGAGATCTCCCTCTTAATCGTGAATACATTTTAAATCCTCCATTACTAGCTGTAATAAGTTACTCGTAAAAAATAACTTCGGGCAAGTTTAAGCAGAACCCCGTACCCGATGCGTCTAACTCCTCTGCCGAAATCTTACATCCTTTCCTCGACCCGTACATCTGTAACAATAATCCGACATTCTTTTCCCGACCACCAAAGCAGACTCATTTGAGCATGTATGATGCATAAACTCTCAAAATTTTATTACGAAGTGAGGGTTTTTATGAATAACTAGCTGAATACCCGTGCTTCGCTACGGAGTACATTCAAATTAAATACAACTGTCAATGTATGCAATTAATGCCAAATAAAACCAAAAACATATACAGTCGAACCTCCATATATCGAAGTAGCAAATTGCGAGAAAAAAATTCGATATATAGAAATTTCGATATATAGAATTGAGCTTAGTCTTATCATAATTCTCCTAAAAAAAAAGCTAATTTTCGTATACGAAACTCCATTTCTAATTTATATGCGAATCCCATGAAATGTAAGTTAATAACTAAAAAATGAATTAATATGAAAGATTTATTGATTACTACATATCTTTAAAAAAACAATAATGCAGACAGTGGTTACAATGATCACAGTTACATTCTTTAAAAAAAAACTACGAATATCTTGCTGAACAGTTAGTTTTGCGGAAAGTTCAAATAAATGTTCGTATTTATTCAGTCCACTAAAAACTTCATCAGGGACATTTTCCGCGAATTGAAGTCCACGACGTATTGTTTCAAATGCCAAAAATTGGGAGATTTTATTCTAAAGTGAAATAAAATCTCCCAATTTGTCTTGAAAAAAAATTCGATATATAGAGATTTTTTCGATATATAGAAACAATTTTTCTATGTAATGAACATGGAGATTTGCTAAGAGTTCGATATATAGAAAATTTCGATATAGGGCAGTTCGATATATGGAGGTTCGACTGTATTTATAAAAAAATCGTAAATGATATTTTTATAGACAAAATAATGTAGAAGAAAATATTCAAATTAAACACGACGGTCAATGTATGCAATTAATTTGTATGTTTAATATCTATAAAACATACTAATTTGAATTAAATTCTTAAAAAACTTCCATCTCAATTAGTCTAGTGGTTAAATTTTATCTTTTACCGTATTTCAATATTTTTTGTCAATTTATATCATTGTTGTACACGTGACGCAAAATTAATTTAAAGTATCACAAAAAAGAAAAGAAACCCCATGATCAGCATTTAATAAATTAAACTCTAAAAATTAATCTTTAAAAAGTCACCAAAAATCAGAAAATAGAGGTAATGCTTCGAAAAAGATTTCATTTTAAAGGAATTTTTATCATCTTTCTTGTGGTATAAATTTTATAACCCTCAGATTATTATTTTAAATGCAAACTTTAAAAAGTTACAAAAAGAGCTTAAAAATTTAATTTTAAGAAATCTAATAACATTTTTTTCAAAAATCTTTCTTGGTGCATCCCTACACCATAAGAAGAATCGCCATGGAAAATTTCATCCCTTTAGGTCCAGTGGTTTGGACTGTGCGTTATCTGTCAGTCAGTCAGTCAGTCAGTCAGTCAGTTTCGGAACTGTTTTATATATATAGATAATAAGATGCATTCTTTAGAAACATGTATACCAGTGGTGCATTCGTAAAATCAGTAATTTTTTACGGTGGAAAGAAATCTTTAATGGTGCAATACTTGATTATAACTAAACCCAGAGAAAGGCAAACGACCATATATCTACATATATATAGTTCAAGGTTTCTGAGAGTCAGTACCTGGAAGTAAAACACATGCGTCTGCGATATCTTACCTGATATTTGGCCTTGTCCGAACCTTTCTATAGAAAATCAAAGGCACTACATGAGTTGGGCACGCGATATAGACGACAACTCATAGGACTTCACTTACAAATAGCCATTCGGTTAGGAGAGAAAAAAAATGGCCACTAGAGAGGGGATCATGACGCAGTGTTCTGCTTCCAGTATAGACACAAATCATGAATACAATACTAACCAGCCAATGCAGTTATCGAACATTCAAAAGGTTAAATTAGTCAAACATAAAGGAAAAACTCGACATATTTGTAACAAATGGCTGAAAGTAATGGTTTAAAATGAGTTAGAAAAAGAATCAAATAAGTAAGATCGGTTTCAAGGACATAAAATTAAAAAGAAAATACAAGAGTCGTGGAAAAAAGGCGTACTGATAATTTAGGTTATAAGGAAATAGAGAAGAAAATTTTAAAATGTGAACAAAAACGGAAACATAAGTGTCCCACTCTATACGAATTACAAAAGACTAGTTGATACCCGTCAAAACATGACGGCTAGATAATAAATAAATGCACTAATACACAAATTATACTCAACACATCATTGCGAAATGTTGAAAATCATAATAATGCGCAGAAAGAAATTAATGTGTTTTAGCGGCCTCGTGCTTAGTGAGTATCTAATGCTAGATTTTAAAATGTCACTGAGCATGCGTAGAAAGCAATTTTTTTTAATTGTAAATTATCGCTAACTAAACAGCGCGAAATAAACAATTTTCATGAGATTTAATCTTATATTTCACAAACATAATTATCATAAAAATAAAAATAGCAGAGAGAGTAAAAGGGAAGCTCCTCGAAATAAACGTGTTTATCATTAAATCATGTCACTGGGCATGCGCAGAAAGGGAGTTTCTAAAGACAGGTTTAAACATACCACTAAGCATGCGCAGAATTAAATTTTTAATTGTAAATTATCGTTAATTAATAGAAATTGCGGTTACAAAAATCAAATTTGACAAATCTACAGATTTAAATCTTTCGGTTAAGACCAAAATGAAGTAAATTGATGCTGTAGTTTTCTCTCACGGACTGCCCAAAAAGTCGGCTTAGCAACTTAAATATAATAGATTTTGTTCTCAAAGTTGGCACCAACCAAAGATATATAGAACAATAAATACAACTAAAAAAGATTAAATAAACTTGGCTGACACCCATCATGAATTTGGTAACAAAATATATTCTTTCATGTAATTTTAATGATTTCTTTTAAAGGAATAATCATATAATATACTAATATATATTTTTCAGAAAGTTCCAGGCTGAGGATTAATCTCTCTAATTCTTTACCGAACTCTCCAGTGGCAGCATCTAAGAAGCTGTGAGAAAGCTAGCTTTTTAAGCGATCATTTTAAACAGCCGCACAGAATTCAATATATTTGCCAACACAATTCTGAATCCTCACATATATAAAGATGACGTATCCCTCATCAATATTTCGGTCCCTAGTGCTGTTGGAGTTCCGGAACATGTCAACATAATAGATAATATTGCTCGATGTCAGGGAACAATGCTGATCCTTTGTAATTTGAAAGATGAAGCTATGGATATATAGGTAGATATAATGTCCCACACCCGACTTGTCTCGAGGAAAATTTGTGAGGTAATCTAGGTCGAGGCTGTGGTTAAACATGGAAATAACCTAATGCATCTATTGAACAGTATGCATAGTTTATAGTCAAATTTAAGCGTTAAACAATAGAGACAGTACATTCAGAAATGCTAAATATTTATGAAAACCATGGGTGCAATGCATATTATGTTTAAAGTAAAGTTTGAAATTATTTCTATGTATTACTAATGAATTCCTTTTCAAGAATCAAATATAGAATATTTAATTAGAATCCTCAAATGAGTTGTATAATTTTATCAGTTTACCCAAAACAAGCGGACTCAAAGGCAAATTATCTTAAAACTAGCCCGAAGATTATAAGTTTAGAATATACTTGTTAGTTAAATAGCGAAAACTTCTAAAATGACTGAGGAACAATTTGTGAGATAACGTAAGAGGAGAAGCTGGCGGCAGTCGAACATGCAAACAGCCAAATGGAGCTGTACATAGTTTATATCTTAAGCTAAAGGAGTTAAACTGTAAAGGTGATACATGAAGAAATGCTTAATGTTAAAGAATGATAAGGTTACAATACTCAATGCATTAACAGCAAAATTAGAAAATTTTTCTTTAATTTAAGTCATCTTTTATTTTAATAATTTACATTTTAAGAATCAAGAGTATTTAATTAGAATCCTTAAAATATTTAAATAATGTCATCATTTTCATTCATAAGCAAACGGCCCCAAATCTAATTTTTTCGTATAATTTTCACAAATAAAAGTTTACAGTAGGCTTGTTTGTTTCGAAATAACTCAGGGTTAATTTCCTCTGAAATGCAAAGAAATGTAGGAAAAAGCGATCGTCAGTGGTGCAAATGCAAAAAATTAATACATCTAATAGATTCGTACATATAGTTTATATTTTTAGCTAAAAGAGTTAAATTAAAAATCAGAAAGTGATATTAAATAACTTATAAAAATATAGGGTATTGAAATTCGCACTTGTAATTCCTCTCATGAAATACCCTTTTTATAAACTACTTTTTATGATCTAAGATAAACGAAGATATTTAATTAAAATTCTTAAAGAAATTGAATAGTCTTATTATTTTGCCCACCAAACAAAGTAACCATCAGAAAAATCATCCTAGATATTTGTTCAAAGAACGGGTGTGAAAAATATACTTATTAAATTAGTAGTTATTCCTCCAAAGCATAGTAATATATACATGCTTTGAATAAACATTTTCGATACCAGTAAATAAATAATAAATTAGTTTCTTTTAACCCGCCCTCTTAAATTTTCTTAATACTATTTGATGACTCGAAAAGAGACAATTGCGAAAATGCCGGTGACAAGTCGTCTGCCATGACGATCTCTTAGTAAAAATCATGAAGCTAAAGAAGGAGAGTAAGCTTCAATGGGGAATTCCTCGAAAAATGGACCGATTATGGTCGCTCACCCGCAGATGGCGCGACATGTTCTACTGGAGCGGATTTTTCATTGAGTTATATGGACACGTGTTTTAAAAAATTGTTTTACAAATTTTTAAATTTATTCTGTGCGCAGATATGCCAACATGTTTTGCACCTGGTTGTTCCAGTGGCTATCGATCAGCCATAAAAAGGAACAAAGAAACTGGACAGAGAAATCGTAGTTTGTTTTCTGCACATAAGGTAAGAGCATTATTAAGGGGAGTGGTCACTTTTACGTACCTTTAAAAGTATCATTTTTAGACCATGTTCGATTGCATGTACTACTCATGATTTTTGCTTGATTTACATGAATTTTTTTGAGTAACTGCCTAGAATACTGTTTATTATATATGCAATATTTCAAGGTAATTAAAAAAAATAAAATTATTTTTTATGCATAAAAAATGAATAATTTTTTAAAATCGAACATTTTGCAGTCAACTACTGTGCGCATTCTGTCAAAATAAATTATTAAGGTACAGTGATAATTGTTTACTATATGTGACTACAATATTTCAGGCAACAATATCCACCAACAATATATAAAATATATTTTTAAAAAAATAGTGCATGCTATTTTTAATTAGAAATTTCAAAAATGACTGAGTAAAAGCTTGTAAAAAAATTCTTTAAAAAAATTTAAATATTCTAAGGTTCAATAATGTTGGTGTATTTTGTTATCTGAAGTATTGTAATCACATATAATTAATAATTATTACTGTACGTTTATAATTTATTTTGACAGAATGTGTGCTGTTATATGTAACTAGCTCGCTCTAGAAAATAATGGATCATTATTTACTCATTTTCTTTAAGGAGGGAGATCACCTTAAACCCTTCAAAAAACTAAATTTTTTATTATGATTTAATTTTGAAGAATGGAATATAAGGAATCTTATGAAAAAAAATTAAGTCGATACTACAATTAGAACCGATTTTATGGCCAAATGTATAAAGCTAATAGTAAAGTAATTTATATAAATTTTAAACTTTACATCGCTTTTCTAAAAACTGTTATTTTGAAACTTGTGCGCACTATTTCTTCAAAACTAATCATCACAAATTGCTAAATTTTTTTATTTACATGTATATCTTGCATGTTTCTATAATTTCTACCTAAATTAAGGTATTTTTTCGCAGAAAATTTTTTCAAAAAAATTATATTTTTTTGTTCATTACAATTCATTTGTTTCAAAAAAATACTTTTATGTGAAATATGGTAACTATTTTAGGTGTAGATTAAATTATAACCTATGGATAAAATATATACAAATAATTTAATATATATCTCTTTTAGTTTTAAAAAAAATCTGCACATTGCATTGATCTAAGATTTACTATTCATAAAACAGTTTTTTCTTAAAATAATTTCTAATAATCACCCAACAATTCTGTTTTTTTTTTCTAATAGATAAAACTTTTTTCAATTCACCTTTAAAAATTGGTTTAAATTAATTAAAAATTAACTGTTTGACAACACATTAAACTTTGGTAGTAAAATCAGTGTATTTTTGTGCTTGAAAAGGTGATCTCCCTCTTAAGAATTTTAATGAAGTTTAGCAAAAAAAAGCAGTTCAAATAGACATTTTGATTGAAGATAAACAATTGTTAAGTTGAATAAATAAATTCATTTTAAAAACGCACTTAAAAAAAATATTTCTTTTGAAAAATACGAAAAATCCATATTAAAGCGTATGGTTTCCGTGTTATAGCGGCATCAGTACAGGCGCGCGCGCCACCTAGTGGTGGCGACCAGATGGGAGACACTTTTTTAATACGGAGCTGCTCCTCCTTCTGTAGCTTCATGGTAAAAATGCTGAGATCACGTGATCAGCAAACGAAACTTTTTTTTTCTTATTCGATTGAAGTGACATAAGTGCATCATGTAAGATGCGTTGATGTGAGTCAAATTTCATTAAAATCTAGAATTCCTCGGCTTTCAGATATTCTTTTTTTTGTGTGTCCAAGTGCCTAATTATTCTGGAAATGGAGAGGTGAGTAATTACATTCTTTAATTCAACACTATTATTAAATTTTATGTAACGCAGACTTAAAATAATGTAGACTGAAACTGAATATTGCTTGTAATAAAGAAGATTTCAAAAATATGTATATTAAAAGGAAAGAGAATACAGATGATTAAAAAGATATTGATTTGCTCATCAATATTTATCACATGAAAATCGGAAACACATGAAAATTTATCGTCATGCATCTTGCAAAAATTTTGTTGAATTTATCTATCAAATACTTTCCTCACAAAATTTCAGAGAAGAAGGGATTGGAAAAATTAACTACAACTTTAGTCTTATTCCATGTAATTATTCAAAAATTAATAAACAGTATAGTGTTAAGATTATATGTAGTCTCTGTATACTACCATTGTTACGGTGTTATACAGCGATAAAACATAAAAAAATTCTGATATCTTAAGAAGATATGTATTTTAGATTTATTAACTTTTAATCATTTCATTCCGATTTCTCCGATTTCAGTTACTCAAAACATCCAAAATCTGTTAACTCATATTTATTCGAGATCTCTTCCTAATCAATACGAGAGTGGGCAATCTGCGTTTTAAAAACTTCTTTTATAAGTAGAATATATCATAAACTTTTGTGATGAACACTCATTTAATTTTCATCCTAACATTTTAGATAAATCAGTTCAAATAAAAGTTTCTTGCATTAAATTTAATAATGTTACGAATTTTGTAAATTAATGTATGTCTTTAGCTTATATTACCGTTAAAATTGTTATTCTGCTTGTAAAATAATGCATTATAATCGTTTGTTCCATGTAAATTGTCGTATTAGCTAAATTACTGCTGTACCATTCATTTAACATAGGGTTTCTATGATATCTCGCCAATTTGGCGAGAAATTGGCTTGTTGGAGACGTTTTTGGCGACAAATCTTTTTGGTACCAAATTTGGTGAGATATCGCCAAACTTGGCGACTTTTCCAAGCATAGTATTTTCTGGAACATTGTAGAAATCCCCTGACTCTCGAGAAGCTATAAATACAGCCTCAATTCAGAGTTCAGGTTTCAGATTTCAGTTTTTGAGTTGTGCTTCGAGTTTGTTAAAAGAGCCGCTGTTAGCTGTGAGATTTTTCTTAGGAGAATTCCTGAGATTTATGCCGCGATAAGTGCGACTCCATGTCGCGTCTTTTGGGCTAAGTATTTCCTTACCTCTGAGATTTATAGATTTTGTTAGAAGCACTTTAGTCAGTTTATGACGATCTATAAGCTGTAGTATTTTGAATTCCTGTAAATAAATCTTTGTTTTTATTCTGTCTTATTCAAAGTCCATTCAATCATCGAACCCGAACTAGGAATTTGTAACAATAATACTGTCAATTTGCAATTATTGTAATGTCATCTGCTTTGAAAAGTAGTAAAGAGAAAAGCAATTATTACTTTAGGTTTCAGTTTGACTACTGTTATTTATTCAAAAATATTAGAAGTAATGTGTATAACCTACACTACGCAAACCTATAGAATGGTTACATAAATGGTACTAAATAAAGGGAGTGTCTATTGCCTATATTAAAGAATGAAACCTAATTTCTATTTACTTTGTTATTTGTTCATATTAGAAACTCTATTTGAAAGTTCTTCTGTAGAACGAAATGATGCTCAGAATTCGTTATCTTCCTTTTAACTATTGTGTTTAATCCAACACTTAAACAAGAATACATAAAAAATTTAAAAAGCAAACGGAAAATATATTTTGAAAAATCCGGATAGGGAGTAACGAAGAAAAACATGCTTTTGGAAATTTTAAACGATTACTTCGCATTTCTTGTCACAGGTAAATATATCGATGTATTGAAACTGAGGCCACTACCCTACTTTCTATGAAAATACGCTTTCGAGGGAATGAAATCCAGAATATCACATCTTTTCAGAGTGTCAATAATTTTTACACTTCCCCCTTCTCTAATCAATAAAAAAGATAAAGCTGGCAAATCAAGTATCAGGAAGGACTATTACGAAACATTGCCAGAAGATGTGAAAAGCCATTTTCAGATAATATTTCGATTTACCCGAAAAAAACAAGAGTAAGCCTTTTGTTAAACAATATGTGATGATTTTTTTAAAGTAGTGTACTTATAGTGACTCTTGAATGAAAATGTATCTACTACTAGCAATATGTATCATTAAAAAGTCAAAATAGCTCACTTCATTAAATAACACCGCTTCATGAAACGTTGATTTTGATTTGCATCATTCTTGAAGATTCCTTCTTTGATATCATGTTTTTCACTTACTAATTTAATTAAGATTATCGCAAGCCATCTCGTTCCTCTGTATTTTATATCAGCATCATGCCTTGATTTATCAATATTAAAGAAGAATAACATAGCATAGATAATTAGCTACTTAGCTTACCTCTCTTTCAAAATACGAGCTTTATAATTATTTTAAAATATGAACCTAAAATTGTATGCTAAAAAGCCTGTCAATATACCATTTTGTATTAGAGAAACCAATAGGAATATAACCATTCGATTCACATATTGAAACGGTGATTATTTAGTTTATGTCTGTAAAGGATGGATCTGAACATTTTTAAGGGGATAAAATAAGATTCCCTTTCCTACATGATACATCCTTCCTTAATGATTTTGTAAGTTCATTTCACTTCTTTGATGGTCGCTCTAACACATCATATTATTTTTTCCTAAGACATTGAGACATAAAACTTCGGTCAGAATAATTGAATCAAATTTTCCAACCTGTCTATCACAAAATGAAGAACTAATAATATCGACTTAAAAGGAAAGGTATTTATGTTTTGTTATGATTCTTTATATTCTGTTTTTGATGACTAAATATATATATATTGAAAAACATCCGTTTATTGTTCGCTTGGTCTGTTTATTTTAATTTCACTAAACCAACATCAACGTGATTTGTCTTGATACCACAATTTTGATCATTCTCTGAAAAGTAACAACAGTCCATTTGCTCCTTTCCCTTAGAAGCTAGGACCCGAACTAAATATCTTCTGGGAGGACATCAGTTTTCCGCAGTTGATATCTGGCACATTTTTACTTGAAGTAAAGGGATTATAAACATTTCAATTTTTAAATTTTAATCCATACGCATTTAAACCATGTTTCATAGGTTTTCCGAGTGTTCAATGGGAAGCCACGTGTTGAACGTCTCTGTACCTCTCGTAGATACAATGTTTTATATTTGACACTACACTTTGAAGATTCGAACTTGAAATTCCATCGACAAGATGAATCTTTACGATACTTTAAATACACATTTGCAAGGAACGCCTTTCCCGATACGCCTGCGCAAGTTGCCATAACAACGCTCTTAACCCTTTCAGGGGCGCCGTTCGCACAGTGTGAACGCCTAAATCTAGTCTTCTTTTCACTTGTATTCAATGTATTCCAGTTAAATTATCAAACAAAATGGCTAGTGCTGCCATCTTTTATCAGTTTAAAGAATTAAAAAAATATTGTAACCTTTAATTAAAATTTTTTTTGAGATTTATTTTAGTTAAAAAAGATCCGGAAAAAAATCTGCACCGTGCGATTTTTTCCCGATACAGTGGAAAATGGTGGAAGTTGTTGCCCTTGAAAGCGTTAAACGAGTAAATGGGCTTTATCTTAGTTCTTCATGGGGTGACCAATATTGATACACTAAGCAATTTGAAAAATAGCAATCTCTTCCTTCAATAACGTGAAAATTCACTATATGTTCCTATAATGTTTTCAGTTTAGGTTACAACGTGCATTACGGAAATCATACCATGGAGGATGTAATATAATCAGCAAATGTATTTCTCTAGATTACTGGTGTTTGGCGTAACTCTAGAGGCTTCCGAGTTCTGTACCGAAAATACACAATTGGGAATTCCAATCGTGAATTTGCATTAAATTTTGCTTAGTACGATATGGTTCGCGTTCCGGCCCAAATTTATGTCAAAATGTATTTACAAAACACAAGTCACAGTGCTAAATAATAATGATATGATCAATGTTGAAAAATTTCGTGGATTGAAATAGTGCCGAAAGAAATATTTAAGGGTTTAAACTTGTTTAAATGATAAAAATTCCAGACTTGTTCCGATCCTCAAAATGAATGAATAATGTATAAACGTTTCAACCGCATTATTGATGGCTTATATATTTGTTGTATTAAACTTACTGGTGTAGTTAATATTGTTGAAAAACAGACATTTTTCTTACAAAAGTTTTAACACCTAAAACATCGTATGAAGAGTGTTTTATTTTAGTTTTGATCTCTTTAAATTATTTATGTTAGATAATTCGTTTTTTTTCCCCAATGCGGAGGCACTTGTAATGCAGACATTCGCTATACTTCACCGGAGCTTTGCTGGCCATTATATTATGGGGGCACCATATAGACGGACCAACATTAACCCCTATGAAGGGTCGACACAAACGGAGGTATTTTAGTGGCGCAACGCCGGGATTCGATCCGAGCACCCTCAGCACCGAAAGCTAGCGCACTGTACCACAAGGCCGTCACAAGTCCAATAATTCTAATTTCTCTTCTTATATTTATAGTTTTACAAAAACTATATAATTCGGAAATTAGATTCATATGTATTTCATTTTTTCCTTGCCCTTTTAATTCATCTGCAGATTTTTAGCTTGCTAGAGCATTTTCAGGTACAGGTTCAGAAAGTAGGGGATGTGCTCTATCATGGTCAGCCATGGCAATTCAAAGCAATATTTCTAGGTTTCTTTTTTTAAATTTTATTATGTATGTAACTAGGTTGTAAGGCCGTGGAATTCTATTATTCAAGTATATCTTTGAAAATTTTTATCACAATTGATATCAGCATATCCACCCGCTTTGGGCTTTCAAACGTAGTACTATAATATAGAAGTACTACTTAGCCGTCCTCCTGCAATAAATGGAAGATAACACCCCAAAATTAAGAAAATAGTTGTACGAAAGACACAACCCTTCTCGTCATAAATGGCCTACACCCACAAGCTAAAAATTCCCTTTATTTGGATTCAGAGATAAATAGTAACAGCCCAAGAAATTTTGAATTTTAGAGAAAGAAATTTAGTTTTAAATTAAGCCCATGCGAATATATTTTCAGGACATGAGCCATGATAAGTTATGGAAGAATCCCAATTTTCCTAAACAGAAAAAATTTTCGAGAAATTTTGGTCAACTTCCAGAATTTTCAGGGCTATAGAAAACAGAAATGAAATTCATGGTTTATTTCTGGAATTCCAGAACCCGTGGCAAACCTGATTCTTTACTAAACTATTGCCATCCAAATTACAATCTACCTCCGTTTTATTCGACTTTTACAGTAATTATGATGACTTTCTAACAAACTACTATTGGCTGTTTAACGACCGTATTTTCTGAAACACTGTCCTATAAGGATCAAAATTCTATTCGAATAATCTATAGTTACGATTCCTTGATGTGTCAAGTTTAGTGGATCGATGAAAATCTGCGATTAATGTTGTTATCAGGACAGCTGTTTCGGATTTCATGGCGGCTTAAATAACGTGGAATGACGTCTTTAAAAATAGTCTTACAAAGAATTCTTCTTTTGTTTCTATAGAGAAAACGGCTGAGAATTCCTTTCCTCTCCTAACTTCAAAACATCTTTAAGAGAACAGTCGAAATAATATGTATTTAAAGAAAAAAGAATGCCATAAAAACTGAACTATTTTAAACTGTCCTAATGCAAATGTTTTACGATAAACAAATATGTGTTGTCTTGTACATTCATTTAATTTAATTTAGTAAACTCTATACAAAATTACACCATATATAAACATTAAATGATATAGTGAAAAAAAATTCTAAACTAAATGGAATTTCAATGGTGGTCAAACTTTTAATTAAAACTTCAAATTTCAAAAGGTCAACATATGTTTTCTCCAAAATCTAATTCAGATCTGATCGTGTCTTGTTGCCTAAACAACACGATTTGTCATTTTTAAGAAACTTAGAGCTTATAAGGTCATCTTTTAAATTAAAACAAAAGAGATGACTCACATAGCATTCAAGATCTTATCTTTAAACGCGAATGCAGTGGAACCTCGCATAACGCGCATAATTCGTTCTAGAGTCTTACTCGTAATGCGAAACACTCGTTAAGCGAAACAATTTTTTCGTATAAATTAAAGTAAAATACGATAATGCGTTCCTTGCGAAATAATATTCAAAATTTTTTAGATGTAACGTTTATTATTTAAAGAAAATTACTTATACAAAAATTCTTAAGTAGCAAAATCTTCCATATGTAGTTTATTATTTACGAATTTATGACACATATCTAATTTTTTACTAGAAAGTTATCTAGCGACATTTGTATTTCTCGCCACTTCAAAATTTGCTGAAAATGTGTCACTGCATTGTCATTGAATAAATTTATAGCGCGCATAGCCACCGTCTTATCAGGGTGATGCTTTGTAACTTACGATGCAACAGTTTCTCATCCTTTCATTTCTTTTATTGCGCCAAAAGATTGTTTCTTTGCTGTTTCTTCGTCCTTATCCACTGACAAACTCTCCTCTACAACTGCTTGCTGTGAAAGACACTGTAATTCTATTAGCTGTTCGGTGGACAGCTCTTGGTTGTGCTCTTCCACAAGCTCCTCAATATCATTGTTATCCTCCAGTTCCATGATATTTGCTTCTCGAACCATCCATGACTACCCTTAAATACTTATTTTTCGGCCGTTGATGATCCTGGTGACGTGAAGATCCGAGTGACGTGAAGAGGGGATTCCCTTCCACGTCACTCGTTATGCGAAATGTTCCTCGTTAAGAGAGCCATTTTTTTACGATTTATTTTGCTTGTTATGCGAAATACTTGTTATGCGTGGTGCTGGTTAAGCGAGGTTCCACTGTATTTCAAATGGAACTCTATGCAATTAATTCAATTACTATTTTGTTAGGATAGTGATTTTCAGCTTTCCAAAAATTAAAAAAGTTGGATCTGGAAAATCACAAAACGCAGAAAGATCTGCATATGTACATAAAAAATACTAGGCTTAACATTCTGGGCATGTATAACAAATTAATTGAGAACCTAAAACAGTATTGAGAGGTGGTAGAAATAATTTTTCTTAACTGGATACCATGTATGAAGTACGGTATCCTTAGAAATTTGAATTCCAAACTTTATAATAAATTATAAGTTCTCTACTATTTTTAAGTACAAAATTAGAGTATTATTTATAAAATCATCAAAAGAACTCAAAACAGAAAATGTAAAGACCATCAACCGTACATTTAACGAGAAAAAACGCCATTAAAAATGCTCGGAAGCAAAATATTTTGAAATCTAGATATGAAAGACAAGTTTTCAGGAATCATTACTATTACCAAACTTCTCTGTTTATAAAACTTTATTGAAGTTTCTGTAATCCCATTTATCATAACTCTTAACTGTCTACTTGTAACATGCTAAAAAAAGTCAAAGGGTCTCAACTTCAACTTAAGTATCACTTTTTTGTAAAACAAACTTTTCTCGCTCAAGGGCCTTTTCTAATATTTGAACGAACACTTCTCTAATTATTCCATCTTTTCGTCTTAAGCCTTTCATAAAATATTTGAAAATGCATTTTTTGTTCATAGATAGCCTCTTTTTTGAACATTTTTCCACATTCAAAAATTTTTCAGGATTTTTTTATGTCTCTGAATACATTTTTTTTTTATCACAGACGCCCCTATTCATTTTCGTTGGTCAGAAAATTATACATTTTATTACAGATGTAATATATCATGTTAAAGCGTCTTTACAGGAGTCATGGTTTTTTTTTTTATAATAAATATATTATACAACAAAACTGTACAAACTGAGAGCTAACAAATTTGTGAATCAAGCATTATTAAATAGCAAATTTTAGGAGAACATAATTACTGCATTTAAAGACAGAGAGATAACTATTACATGATAACGAGTAAAATACATTTACTCGGTTTACGAATAAAGTAAATTTACTTGGGCTGAATGTATGCTATATATATATATATATATATATATATATATATATACAGGGTGCTGAAGAAAGAACGTTCCGATTTGGAACGTGAATAACAAAAATACAAAGCAAGAAAGAGAAAGAAATCTGTTATACCTGAGAAATACACAGTATGCCATTGTCATCCATTAAGTTTTAAGGATTACATCAGTTAAATGGCGATCGTCATTTTCGATGCAGTTTTGAAGTCTCTTTCGGAAATTTTGCATGGATCTGCGGATCATGTCCCGCGGAATCGCCGTGATTTCTTGCGTAATTGCTGCCTTCAGTGTTTACAAATTTGTTGGTCGGTGTTGGTACACTTTTGATTGGACATAGTCCCACAGAAAAAAATTTGCAAGCACTCAAGGCAGCAATTACATTATGAAATAACAGCCATCAACTCTTTATGGTGGTGAGCGTTTACTCTTCGTCGTGAAGTTTGTGGGTTTGGATTCCGGTTATGGCGTTAGTATTCCAGTTTTTTTTAAATATTTCCTCTTATTTATATATATATATATATATATATATATATATATATATATATATGTGACATTATAAGTTGAATCTTGACATTATAAGTTGAATCTCGTCTATTTCTATAATTCGGGTCCCACATCTGTTAAGAGAGGACCCTTCCTCTCAGAACTAGCCCACCCAAAAGCAAGTGAACATCTGCAAATTCCAGTGGGGAAAATAAAACAATAAATTCTTTTCAGTTGATAGGATTATTAGCCATGCCGCCCAGAAGGAGTAACCAAACCCCGTCTCTAGTCATCTAAAATCCGCAGTTCACAATATCTCAGAGATAATGGCTGCAGGTGCCAGAGATAAAGGATCAAAAGTGTCAAACAATATCATAAAGATAAAACGCACCCAATGTTCTTCTTAGTAGTATTACCACCCACGAAAAACATCTGTGTTGATGTAAACAGTCGCTGATTTTTGGTACAGACCCTGACTAAGAGAGCAGGCAGTCTGCGATTGTCTGTCTTTGTAAGCACTTGTATGTTTCGCGTCATGCTATAAAGACGCTCTGATATCCGCTCCCAACTGGTATGAAATAAAGGACTGCAGTTTTATAGAACTTTGCCTCGTTTTTTGTGCTTATTGAATGTGTTATGGAATCAGGGGGTGAAATGTCACAAGCCGACAGGATAATACTTTGCGAAGGAACACCTAATGGACTTTAATAAGAAGAAACCAAATTGATTAAATGGACTTATATGCATTTTTAAGGCAATAGAAGACAAGAAGGACAAACATGGCGGACGAGCCTTGCTTCCCAATTCCCCACACCGAACCGAGCAGGGTATCATGTGTCACCCACATTACGAAGGAAGAGAATGCGGCGATAGCTCACTGATAATATAGTTGAAAGACAGTTTCGTTTTTTAAAAGATGGAAGTTCTGAAGAGAACAAGAAAAGCTCAGAGGGGCTCTGTTTCTCGACTAATTAAACAATTCGAAGAAATTCAACAACAGCCAGGATATAAAAGTAAATTACATGCACTAAAGGATCAACTGGAAATGAAGCGGAAAGAATTATATGATTTGGATAAAAACGTTGCAGACATGATAACGGAAGAAGGAGAACTAGATACGAATATGGAAAGCTCAGAGACCTATCAAACTAAAATACTTGAAACCATACATAGGATTATTGAAATAACACAAGAGAAGGAAGTCCTGGAAGACAAATCAACTGACAATCTCTCTACTAAAGATACGAAACCCATCACCGCAAAATTGCCAAAAATAGAACTAAAAAAATTTCACGGAGACATAACCACTTGGATGTCGTTTTGGCAAACATTTGAATCCACCATCAACAACCGGAAAGAATTATCCCGAGTGGAAAAATTGAATTATTTAATCTCTCTTTTGGATGGAGAGGCAGCCAAAACAATAGCCGGATTCGCAGTGACAGCTGAAAACTACCCGGATATAATACAAATATTAAAGAAGAGATACGAGAATACCGATAGAACTATTGATTACCACATTCAAAAAATATTAGCCATCCGCCCGATAAAAGATTCCAACGACCTTCCCGCCCTGAGAACAAGCATCACGGAATTATATACACACCTACGCAGCTTAAAGAACTTAGAAGTGAACCAGGACAATGAAGTAATAAATGCAAAGATCAGGACTATTTTCCCGGAGGAAATTCTCCTATTATACGAGAGAAGCAAAGGGAAGAAAAATCGAAAAACCGAAGAAATGCTGGATTTTATAGATGAGGAACTAAGAATTCGAGAAAATTTAAAACCTCCGACGTTCCTGAACCCAACTGCTGAGGTTTTTAAACCAAAGAATGTTTTGACGCAAAACTGGAAGAAGCCACCTCGTTATTCCCCGAGAGCTGAAGAAAATGGAACGAGACCTTGGAGTCAGACTACACCTAACAACTGCACACCTAATAACTACTCATCCCCACGACCGCCACAATTAAATAGATTATCAACTCGAGATAATACACAAAGGTTATGTTACAGATGCGGAAAGGCCGGACATTTGGCGAGGATGTGCAGATCCGCCTGACATCTAATGACACCGACAGTCAACCACCATAGTGATGATAACGGACAATTCTTAAAGACTATGTTGCGAGTATCAAACAGTAAGAACTTTCCGTGTTTATTGGATACCGGTTCAAATGTGACAATCATGCCAAAATCTTGGCTACCTGGACTTACCTATAAAGAAAGACCCATGGAACCGCAAACAGTGCAACAAACGCAAGGTAAGATTATTATTGTTAAAATTATCAGTGTAGAAGCTACGATAGGTGATCTAACCAAAACTATTGAAGTGTATGTTATAGATACCCATTTGAATTACATCTTATTATCTTTGCCACATATGAAATTATTTAACTTGAATATTAAATTAAGTGATTGTAGTGTATATCAGGATAATCTAGATATTACTCTTAACAAATTATCGAGTTGTTATCATAATGTTTCATATCATCTCAATTCTAATATAAAAAATAAGAATAATAATAACAATGAGAGTCAGGAGGATGTCGAGAGTACCATATTCATAGAGACGAAATATTTTTATAATTCTAATAAAATTGTAGATAACCAATATAACCCAAGTAAGGGAGTAACTAAAAATTCTAATGATATGATTTGTGCTAAAAAGTATTATAGTTCTGTTATAAGTGAGTGTGATGATATATGTAAGTCGAGTAAATTGATAAATGAATATCCTGATGAAAATAACTGTGCTAAATTTTATTATGGTCGTATTGAAAATAATTGTGATGATATATGTAAGTCGAGTAAATTGATAAATGAATATCCTGATGATAATAACTGTACTAAATTATATTATGGTCGTATTGAAAATAATTGTGATGATATAATGCTAACGAATGGCAATGGAGAACATGAGCATCCAAAAACGTCTATGCAAATCAGGAAGACACTTGATTTGACTGAAGACTCTAAGACTCAGAATGCCATTCAGGATAAATTACCTGAATTTGCTAACATGAATCTATCGTCGGAGCTCATTCCTCTATTGTCATCGTTTATTGGTATTTTTGCTAAAAGTAAATATGATATTGGGAGAGTAAATATGGAGCCTGCTAGAATTATTACCACATCAGAATTACCTATAGCTTTGAGGCCCTATAGAGCGTCGCAAAAAGACAATTTAGAAATTAAGACCCAAATCGACGAATTGTTAAAACATAAAATAATCAAACCCTCACATGGACCTTACAGTAGCCCCGTCACTCTGGCCCACAAGAGAGGAGAAGGAAAAACCCGACTATGTATAGATTTCCGAAAACTAAATGAGATATGTAAAACGGACAGAGAGCCAATACCCCGAATTGATCACCTTTTGGACCAATTGAGTACAGCTAGGATATTTTCCTCACTAGATATTGCTTCAGCCTACTGGCACATTCCTTTAGAGGAGGGGAGTCAAGAAAAATTAGCCTTCACCTGCAACTATGGGTTATATCAATTTCAGGTATTGCCTTATGGCTTTAAAAATTCTCCCGCGATTTTTCAAAGAACCATGCGACACATATTAAACAAACATAGAGTTAACTTCGCACTGAACTACTTTGATGATTTAATCATTTTCTCAAATACTATGGAAGAACATTTAGAGCATCTCCGAGCAATATTCCAGATCTCTGTCCAAGAAAATCTTAAATTAAAATTATCAAAGTGCCAATTAGCGCAAAAGAAAATATCCTTTTTAGGATATGAGATTGGAGAGGGTAAGATGTCGCCAAATAATTCAAACATAGAAACTATCAAGAAATTAATTCCACCAAAAAACGTAAAACAACTCCAAGGATTTTTAGGGAGTGTCAATGTATACAACAAATTTATCAAAAATTACGCTAAATTGAGAAAACCCCTAAATGAGTTATTAAAAAAGAACGTTAAATGGGACTGGAACGACGAACGTCAACAAGCGTACGAAACACTTAAAATGTCACTAATTTCCAAACCGATTCTAACCATACATAATCCAAATTACCCTTGTAAATTATTTGTGGATGCTTCAGGAGAGGGGATAGGATGTGTCCTAAAACAGGAGTACCCTGATGGAACACTACACCCTGTAGCATATCATTCACGAGGTTTAAGACCATATGAAAAGAACTACAGTGCTTCGGAACTTGAATGTCTCGCGATTGTTGACTCTGTTGAGAAATTTCACTGCTGTTGAGAAATTTCGCTGCACGGAACTAGATTCACCATTTTCACGGACCATGCCGCCTTAGTATGGCTGAAATCCATTAAACACTTAACAGGAAGATTATTCCGCTGGTCCCTAAAGTTATCAATGTACGACTACGACATAAAATATAAGAAGGGTTCGACCAATCACGAAGCAGATTTTTTGAGTAGACAGCCGATTTCCCACTTTGTCCAACAACAAATCAATTTGATAACATTAGACGAAATAGAAGAACACCAACAGGCAGACAATACCCATAATCCGAGATTTCAGAAAAGAGATAATGTAATGACTATCCAGAAAAAGGGTTTGACAAAAATATTTATTCCTACTTCATTACGGTTGAAATTATTGACAGCAGCACATCTTCAATTTGGCCATCCTGGGATCCAAAAAATGATACAAATATTGTCACCTATTTATTATTGGGATACTATTATTATTGACATAGCGAATTATGTAAAATATTGTGAAGTATGTCAGCTAAACAAAAAATCACATCAAAAGAGATTTGGATTATTACAGGCTTTAACTCCCGCAAAGCTACCGTTCGAATTAATGTCTATTGACACTATCGGAGGTCTAGGATATTATAATTCAAGGAAAAAATATCTACATTGTGTAATGGACCATAGCACAAGATACATCTGGACATTCGCAAGTACCACCTCAACTACAGACACATACATTAATTGCTTAAAACAAATTTTTCAGATTAACAAACCAAAGAAATTATTAAGTGACAGAAACGCCGCATTCACATCAACCAAGTTTAAACACTTCTTAAAAAACCATAATATATCACAAATTTTGACCGCCTCTCATAGGCCTGAAAGCAATGGGAAACAGGAGAGAGTAGGAGCCACCATTATGCAAAGAATGCGCTGTAAAATTAATGGGGATACACAGAAAACACCCTGGCCGAAAGTTCTAGAACAGGTTACCGTAGATTACAATAATACCCCTCATCAAGTTACCTCATTCCCTCCAATATATCTATTATATGGATGTTCCCCATACATTTCTCCATTAGCTGAAACTAAGATTTACCCAGATTTAGATAGAGCGAGAGAGATTGCATACGAAAAAACTATCATTGACCATCAGATAAACAAGGTACAGTATGATAAAAAATTCAAAAACTCCCCGTTTAAAGTAGGTGATACCGTCATGATAGACACATTTCATTACCCCAACACCCGCAAACTAACCCAAGCGTACGAGGGGCCTTTTACAATCACAAAACAATTATCCGATGTGACATATGAAATTAATAAGCGAAACCCACTGACGAAAACAGACGTCGACGTAATTCATGCATCTAGGCTACGATATTTTAATTCAGCACAGAATTTTGAATTGTGTGAAGGAACGAAACCCCAGTCGCCCAACAGCTGATAGCAGATAAACAACCTAGAGAGGCGAAAAGAAACCCCAGTCGCCAAACAGCTGATAGCGGATAAACAAACCGAGGAGGCTAGGAGTAACAGTTGAACCCTGACCCCACCCAACAGAAGTAGGTCAAACGACGAGTAGTGTTTTAGAGGGGGAGGAAAGAGCGAGTCCCCGATTCCTTTGAGTGTGTAAAAAGAGACGAATAATAAGTTACCTTAACCAAACTAGCTGAAGTTGTCAGAATTATTTTATTATTTTTTTTAATTATGAAGTTAAAGGAAAAAATGGAAGGAGGAAATTTGTACCTTTCAGTAGAATCTTAAATTCATTTAAATAGGACAGGCTTATTCAAAGACAAGCTATCATGAGAAATTAGTACTCTGATTAGCAGATGTCATCATAAGTCAGAACACTACAGTTAGGTTTGAAGGATAAGGTAATTGAAAAATTGAGCTTGAGAGAGATGAATACTGGAAAGGTGAAAGGATTAATTTTCGCTCAATGTAGAGATCTAAAAGAGTATAGGAAAGAGATCTTGAGATTAAGAAAAATATAAGTTATTCCCCTGTATTAAAGAATATAGTGAATAAAAAACATGAGAGAATTTAAGTGGAATGAAAGAGATGAATAATCTAATAATTGTAAAAAGCATTGTGTTCATATGATATATTTGTGTCTTAGTAAGGATTTTATTATATTATATCACCTGTTATTTCTTTTTCATTATTACGCACTATTATCATATTATCTATTTTATGATCATACTGGCATTATTGTGATTGTATAAATAGTAATTATTATCCGAGTAAACCAGTGCTCTAGAAGTGTAAATAGTATTGAGTTATATTTTTCTGAATTGAACTAATTTAGTGCGTGATTGTCAATATGTTTTCCTATTTAATTAATGTTGAGTTACGTTTACCTGAATTGAAGTATTTAATGTATGATTTCTGTGTATTGATTTAGCATTGATTCACAAGTATCAGAATTGAATTGTTTTTGTGTATGATTTCATGTAGATTACTATTGAATTAGAACTGATTTTCGGTATAATGTATCTGCATGGAGATTCAATTAAGCCATATCCATTACCATGTCTATGTTATTCTTTTCATGGCTATACTAGTATATTATCCTATTACTTATTTTATTATCCCACTAATATTGTTATAATTATGTACTTTAATTACTATTAGACTATTGTTGTAATTGTGCACCTATTAATTTGAGGCCGAGTAATTGTATTGTTATGGTATTGAACACGATGACTGTAGATGGAGGAATTTAGGTAGGTGGAGAACTTCCCCAGAGGGACGGAAAGATTTATAATTCCAGCTAACGTATGTCGATATAAAGAGCTTGATACTGCAGATCAAGAGTTTTATATCGATTATGACTTAACTTAAAAAATTGAAGTAGTAAAACTTATAATGTTGATCTTGCAAAGTGAATTAGGTGAGGACCCAACATACTCACACTCAGGTGTCTCTCACCCTATGCAGGCATAGGATGATAGCCTCTTGGGAGGGGGGATGTGACATTATAAGTTGAATCTTGACATTATAAGTTGAATCTCGTCTATTTCTATAATTCGGGTCCCACATCTGTTAAGAGAGGACCCTTCCTCTCAGAACTAGCCCACCCAAAAGCAAGTGAACATCTGCAAATTCCAGTGGGGAAAATAACACAATAAATTCTTTTCAGTTGATAGGATTATTAGCCATGCCGCCCAGAAGGAGTAACCAAACCCCGTCTCTAGTCATCTAAAATCCGCAGTTCACAATATCTCAGAGATAATGGCTGCAGGTGCCAGAGATAAAGGATCAAAAGTGTCAAACAATATCATAAAGATAAAACGCACCCAATGTTCTTCTTAGTAGCATTACCACCCACGAAAAACATCTGTGTTGATGTAAACAGTCGCTGATTTTTGGTACAGACCCTGACTAAGAGAGCAGGCAGTCTGCGATTGTCTGTCTTTGTAAGCACTTGTATGTTTCGCGTCATGCTAGAAAGACGCTCTGATATCCGCTCCCAACTGGTATGAAATAAAGGACTGCAGTTTTATAGAACTTTGCCTCGTTTTTTGTGCTTATTGAATGTGTTATGGAATCAGGGGGTGAAATGTCACATATATATATATATATATATATGTATATATGTATATATATATATGTATATATATATATATATATATATATATATATATATATATATATATATATATATATATATGCATATATATATATGTATATATATATATATATATATATGTATATATATATATATATATATATATATATATATATATATATATATATATATATATATATGTATATATATATGTATATATATATATAAATATATGTATATATATATATATATATATATATATATATATATATATATATATATATATATATATATATATATATATATATGGTGCAACATTAGTTCGCCTTCTAAATGGTTGTCTCAGTATAAAGTATCCAAGAAAATTATCAAGTTGAAGATCCGGAGAGTGGGAGCTTACCAGATTGGCTTCAGTGTTTATTATGATGGATGTACACATAAAAGGCTACCTATGGTGGTTATACATCCAGTTATTTTGCCGCAGTACAGTGGTATTTACAGAACACACTTCATCGCTCTGCAAAAATCTTTTATAAAAATATTTACTTTTTAAATTTTAGTTTTGAAATGCCAGTTTGGTTTTGTAGCTCAGGGTATATTGATATCGGATTTTTATATCATTCTTTGAAGAAAGATTCTGATCGAATCAAAAGAAAGATTCCGATAAGGTTTTTTTTTTCCTTTATCCAATTCATTTGAAATCGCATGATCTTTTTTTTTTCTTATAACTGAACCTAGACAAAACATCACGTCGATTATTTAATGAACGCCTCAGGTAAGAATAAATTCTCCCCGCCTTAAATAAATGAAAAAAGAACCTTCAACAAACGTAACTTAAAATAAGATAACTCGCATGCAGGTTATTTTCATTTACCGGGAGACTGTGCATATATTTGTTTTACTAAAGAGTGGAATTGCGCACTGAAATCCAAGAAAAAGATGAAAATATTTCCAGTTTCATTATTTTCCTTCTGGAATACCCTTGCAGACACATAATTTTCCCAGAAAAGTAAGTTTTTATCCCTTTCTGGATATTTTAGAATCTTTTTTTTTACAAGACTTCAAACAAAACTCTTCACGATCGATGTTTTTCCCAAATATGTTTCTCACAATCGAAAAACAAATACCACTCCGCGAATGAAATCTTCTTTTTAAAAAAAAGTAAATCATAAAACGGATTTAAAACGCAGTATTTGCTTTTTGAATGTTTACATGAGATTTCCAAAGACTGTTCTAGCATAAATATGTCAAACCATTCGTTTTAATGTCATTTTCATTGTAAAGTTTAGCCATCTAGTCTCGTTTTTGGAATTTAATTTTTTAACGCACATATTTTAGCAGCCGTGGTTCGATAGTAAACTATTAACGTATTCTAATTCTGTTTTTAAGTATAACGGATTTGTTATGAATATTTTATATTTCTTTGTGTGAACATGATTATTACAGCTTTATGAAAGCGCAAACTATAAAACCTATTAAATTAACTAGAGTGAGCACAAGGCGGTTGTAAACAGTAGCCCAGATTCGAAACTTGACTTCACTGATAAATATATATAATGGCCAGTTCTTCAAAGGAAGCTTAGTTTCTGGGAAAATTCATGTTATATTCATATTTACATATCTGTAAAATTAGTGGAGGTGCTGGCTTGAAAATTCACCGCTTTTGTTATCGAGTGTATTGCATTGCGTGCGACACGTATGCATTGTTTGTTCGTTTAGAGTTTCCCAGAACGTGATTTCACATATTCTGAAACCAAGAGAATGGATGGCAAGAGATGATTAGCAGCTAGCGAAATACAGCAGATGTTTCAGATGTATCGCTAATTTGTAATCGGTAGGCTATGGAAGTACTGTCAAATTAGAGAGTAAGGAAAATAAGAGAGAAGAGAGTTTTTGTTCAATCCTGTGTAAAGGTTTTTAGTTTAAATTGATAACCCTTAGATGATGGTTGATGTTGTGATTTGCTTTATTATGTACAGGGAATTGACAATTTTTCTATATATTAAGAAGATTAAAACGCTTTCTTTAAAGTTAGAATTTGTTTTAAGGTGGAAAAATAATCTGCCGTTGCTAAATCGTTAAAGATAGACACCTGGAGACACTAAAACACTTAATAAAAAACTTTTCACCTCTTATGACCGAACATTTAAATTTAAATTTATTTTTACAGATATTAATACATTTCCATTAACAGCATAACTCCTCTGAATTTTTTTCAAAGAAGAATGTGTTGGGCAAATGTAGAGACCAACTGGTTAACCACTTTCAGTCAGGGCCCGATTTAGAAAATTCTTGACTATAGGCACAACTCGGGATGAGGGCCCCCTAACACTGATGTGTGCGTAAAATTTCCAAAATTGATACAAACAAAAAAAATTAAACATGAATCGTTGTGAAAGTACCATTTAACCAAGAATTGGTTATTTGAAGCGTAGAAACCTAGAATATTATCAAATAACAAAAAGCAATACAACATATTAACTTCATCATTAAAACACCAATACAATGCAACCAGAAAAACGTTTTAATCCTTTATAAACACTATAGCATACATATGATGAACCAATCAATCATATTTGAAAGGATATATAAAAAAATTGCTATTGAAAAAGGTAAGATAAAAAAAATTTGAATTGGGAATTTTTTCTTTTTTTACTTTTAAAATAAAAATTTTGGTGGGTCCCTAGGCCTGGGCCTACCGGGCCTAATGAAAAATCAGGGCCTGCTTTCAGTATCGTGCTAAAAGGACCTAATTCTGCCCACCAATCCATACGTAAAGCCTCCATAACATATTTAACCAGATGCTAATATTTAAAGCATACTTAAAGACTAGTTGTTCGAAATGTGGTGAACAGAATATTCAAACTGGGGTTAAGAATACTCTAAGTTACCGATATTTTAATAACCTTATTTTATCGATTATGTAGACGAGACACCATATTGATAATTATTCATGGGGGTTACAGCTTCGAAACAAAGAAGTATATGGTTTGATTTTTAGTATATAGCGGTTCCGAGCAAGAAAGCATCTCGATTTTTTTTAAAGTAAGCAATTTTTGTAAATGCTCTAAATTCGAGTTTATTTTCCTTTAACCTTATTCTTCTATTTTGTCATTAATATTAAGGCTTCGATCAAATAACTATCAAATAAAGGGTTAAATTAATTACCTTTAAGTTAATTGAAATAAATTTATATAGGAAAAACTTATATAGGAAAATTATATATAGGAATATTTATATAGGAAAAACTTTAGCAATAAGCAATGGTATTCTTTAAGTTGCAGTTTTCATGGTATATTCATCCGTTCTATTGACTACTTTTCCTGAATCAAGCAAATGTATTTATTTTTCAAATCCACCATTATCATTTGAAGATATATTTCATCATCACTGTAGTTGGACACGATTCACACAATTACACCATTCTAATTAAATTGATATAACACAATTTAAATCAAAACGATCACTGCTTTATGGCTGAAAAAACAACTACAAAAGGAGCACTGTTCAGTTCTAATATAATTTATGTTAGAATTTATTTGAATCAGGTAGTGCAAAACGGAATCTTTTGTTCTGTGATAAAATAAGTGCTGTTTCAATTTAGTGTACTGACTCTAGATATTTCATGTACGTTTACATCTTACTATTTTCATTGAGAATCAAGAAGACCAAAAAGATTTAAAGTTCATCTATGGTAAATTCCATGGAATCGTGCCACAGCGAGAGACATAATTTTAATGTTCTAAGTGAAATTCCTTTTAAGGGGAATCACTACCCTTAAATCTTTAAAACATTCGATTTTTTGAAAAAAATATATGTTAGAGCCTGATCATTTCTGAACAACATAAAGCAAACCGCATGAAAATATTCTGCTTAGTTCCGGAGATATTGATATTCTAAATATTTAATTACCAATCAATTTTATGGTAAGAAAAATGTTAAACTCATTTTTCTCAAAATGTAATTTTGCATCATTCCGCAACTGATATCTCAAAAACTATGAAACATAATTCCATGAAATTTTTATCAATGCTTAATCATGTTATTTTATTGCGTCTGAACTAGAACTATTGCAATCACTGCACATTTTGTTATTATTTCAGGGGTAAATTAATGCAAAAATTTAAGGAAATTTTAAGTATATTTTGAGCAGTTTTAAAAAAATTGAAAAAATATTTTAATGTTGAATGTTTTATGTTCAATTGTATTTTGAATTATTTATTTTAAATATAAAACAGGAATTATACATTTAAGTGTAAAATCAATTTCATAGTTCTGCGCGCAAGCCAGTATACAATAAAAATGCTTAAAAAACAAGGTATATCTAAAGCATTTAAAAAAAATTATTTAAAATTATTTTGAGAGTTGAAATTTTTTTTATTAAAATAAATATATGAACTTATCATAAAAAGAAATTGGAAAATTTGGGAGTAAATTGAAATAGTTACAAAGAGTCAAAAAGTATGAAAATATGCCTTATTTACTCG
Source organism: Dolomedes plantarius (assembly GCA_907164885.2). Lineage (NCBI taxonomy): Eukaryota > Metazoa > Arthropoda > Arachnida > Araneae > Dolomedidae > Dolomedes > Dolomedes plantarius. The sequence goes on from OU015492.1 coordinate 164,735,288, forward strand.
ACCTAAGGGTCGTTAGTTCCCTTAAACTCCCTCCCAAAGGATGAGATGGTTTCAATTGGTAATCCCTTTGTCAAATTTAACATCTAATGATAACGTCATGAATTAGAGGAGGCTCGAGGGGATTCTTTCTCTGACCGTGACAATCTAGTGTCAGTCAAGAACTCTCTACAAGTTGATAGAAACATGACCTGCAATACATGGCTTAAATATATTTAATCATAAATATCAAATTAAATGTACCTGAAATGAAGTTTACGTAGTAACAAGAGAATAAATTTCAAGGGCCTAAGCTGAATTTATTACTCAACCGTCCTAACAGGCACGTTTAGCGGAAATCCCACGTGCTTAGATGGTGGTAGCGTTGTTCTGACTCGCTTTAATTAAAGACAGGCATGTTCACAAACGTAACTTAATAAGACATAACAAGTAAAATTACATTTACAGAAATTAGACCGTGGCTTGCGATTTTAAAGTGCACTCAAACCCTCGTCGTGATACGAACGGGGAAAATGAAAGGAAGCAGTGGTACGCTCTAGCTTTTCCTCGAAACGCTTTCCTTTTAAACTCGGCGGCTGAACTACGTCACGCAGGCTGACTCGTTGCATACTTAATGAGGTTGAGTTGAGAGTCACACACATGTATTTTTCCTATCTCATTATCAAATCATTTCAGTATATAAAAGAATATTGACAATAATTAATACAAAGGCGGATCATTTTTTTCTATCCACAACCTTACAGGTAAAGTATAATGTAAAACAAAGAATTTTTATTGGTGTTTCCTTTTAATGATTAATTTTGTGCCCGAATTGAAAATGAGAACAATATTCTCCTCCTTACAGACTGTTTTGGATTACTACCGATGATGGTATTTTATGCATATTTAATATTAATAACATAAATATTTTGAAAACTTTTTTTTTTTTTTACTTTATAAGGAGTTTGATGACAGAACAACTAACACCGTGAGATATTATATCCGGCTAAGGAATGAAAAAAAAGGGAAATATTTTACTAAGCCATTAAAGTAAATTATTTATAAGATTTTTTTCTTGTCCAGAGAACAAAATCATTTGTCACTACATTCAATGAATGTCAAACTGAAATTTGTTAGCGTCTGTAAAAAATGTCGCGAAATTGAATTTAGATAAAGTAAAAATTTGAAAAAGATGTATGCGGGAAAATTAGAAGATACATTTTTGCGACAAAATGAAAGAAGAGAAAATATAAACTCCATTCAGGTGACGCAAATTTCCCGCATTCTCAATACATTTCGTTTTCATTTTTAACCTTTTCATAGCGTGTGTCCCAAGAATACGGACCCAAGAATGAATACACACACACACACACACATATATATATGTATATATATATATATATATATATATATATATATATATATATATATATATATATATATATATATATATATATATATATATATATATATATATATATATATATATATATATATATATATATATATATATATATATATATATACATATATATATACATATATATACATATATTACATATATATATATATATATATATATATATATATATATATATATATATATATATATTTATATATATATATATATATATATATATATATATATATATATATATATATATATAAATATATATATATACATATATATATACATATATATACATATATTACATATATATATATATATATATATATATATATATATATATATTTATATATATATATATATTTATATATATATATATATATTTATATATATATATATATATATATATATATATATATATATATATATATATATATATATATATATATATATATATATAAATATATATATATATACATATATATATACATATATATACATATATTACACACACATATATATATATATATATATATATATATATATATATAATCCCTAAATGGCCGTTCTTTCAAAGGGAGTATGAAATTTCCCGTTCTACAAAGAGAATCGGGAAAATGGGCCCCGTAAGCTAAAGGTTAATAGCATCAGTTAAAATATACCAGATAAGTGAAAAACATGTTCATACAATGCACACCAAAATTAGGAGCCTTCGTCTTGGAGCATACGAAAATTCGCTTCCAGGAAATGGTGTCATAGGGGCGTATATTTGTAGAATTCAACATTGAGCATTTTCATCGATTTTGAATATACGTCACGAGGATACCATTTTCGCAAGGCAAAATTTTTGTACGCCCTGAGACTAAGGTCCTATGTCGGAGATTAACTACTTCTCATGTGTCATACTTACAGATTATCAAACATAACAGACCATCAAATGACTCAATTTAATCATAAAGTCATCAATGAGGATTGCTAAATTAATAGATCGCAGGTTAAACTATCAGCAGATAATATCAGGGAAAATAGATGTTCCATGATGTAATAAGCCCGTGTCTAATTAACTCGATAATAAATACTGGCTGTAGTAAAAGTTACAGATTATGGTATGGCTTATTTTTTATTTACATTTGTTACAATATTGCATTTATTAGGTATAGCATATAAATTCCGGATTATTTTGTCTTAACACTAGAAAGACGGCTGAAGTCGTTTTGACGGTTTCGGACATACTGTTCATCGCTGTCTGTATTAATGTCCTCAGGTTTCTGAAATTTTATGACTTTTTCTAATTTTACGCGAAATATGCACACACATTTACAAAATTATATTCGATAGTGAAGAAGGGGGAGAAATGTGTTGTATGCCTACCAAGACTGAAAGCCGTTGATTTGACGCCAATATAGAAAACAGGCAGAAATCTTTAAAATAATACAGGGAAAATGTTAGTTACTTTTCGTCTCTTCCCTCTTTTGAAAATAACAGAAATATAGGTTCTTCGAAAATATCGGTGTTGAAAAATAAGTACTGCACAAACCATGAATATATTTTTAAGGATAAACCATACCGGGTTGTCAACTCGACATACCTGCATAAAAATATATCTAAATATAAACTAATTTATTAAATATTGGAAGGAAATAGTTCAAAATTTAAAATATTTAACCATTTAAAACAAAAAAATATGAAATGTTTTATATTATTCATTTTATTTTAAACCGTCAAAATGACTGCATTCAGTCTTTTTAGTAAGAAAAAAATTCCCGTCTTTCTAGTGGTAAAAGGAATTACATGTGAACACATGAAATACTGTCGTTGAATTCCGTTCATAAAAATATATCGTCTTTAAAATATGCTTGATAAAGATAACGAAAAACTGCAACTCTTATCTATTTTTCTAGCATTATAGTCCTTTCACACTTGATATTATCTCTTTAGGATTTCAAGGTAAATTTTTTTGGTTATATATTTTCTAATTTCATATATTATTTGCTGTGTACCAAGGTACGGATATACTAATAGATTTATGATTCTTTTTAGACTTTTATGTATGTAAATATAAAAAATTCCTTTAAATGAAGATGTCATTAATGATCTCTCCAATTTTGTTTAAAATTTACCAACTCACTTAATAAATAGCCTGTCCATCAAATTTCAAATGTGTTTATCGATACAGAGTAATAAATTAAAGAATGGGAAAAAAAATGAAACTTACGAAAGCCAAAAATCGTAATAAAGAGCGTTAGAGAAGGCGAAAGCATTCATCCTCGATAACGATGGGCTCTAAAAGTCCAACAGTACTAGATGGATAGCATATCTTGAATACAAAAAAAATTCGGCAAAAAATGCCTCTACTATCACTCATGTGGGATATCATCACCCTCTCATAAATTTTTCATCATGAATTTTTGGCGAAAATACAGTAGCTGAAATGCCGATCGTCGTAATTCCCGAATGCAAATTTTCTTCTACTGAAGAGTTACTTTGAGAGATTAGGGTCAATAATTTTAAACAGTCTTAGAATATTTAAGACAGTACAAGTTTTAATTAAAAAGTTTTTGAATTCCTTTCTTTGTAATTAATAATACGTATGAGGCAGGAAATGGTATCAGAAAGCGGTCGAACAGCTTTATGTCAGATTCTATCAAAGTGGACAAGATGTAGCTTGTCAATAATATCCTGAAGAACATTAATATTCGAAGAATAGGCATACCCGTCGATTTGAGTAGAACATGCCTGAAATGTCTCTGGAAGACACGGATAAGCCTCATCCTTCACAAGCTATAAATACCCTGTAACTGATAAATGGAGTCTCTTGTGTTCCAAGAATTCATTAATACAGTTGCGATGGGTTTATTGTTGTTTTGCGAGTTGTGTTCTGCCTTAAGGAAGTAATTGCACACCCTTGAAGGAGATGTATTTAACAAACAATTACGTTTTCCTTCCATGCCTGGGCTCGAGTCATGGAGCCTCAGATCTGTGGATGTTCCGACTATTAATTTGTAAAGCCGACGAAGAAAGTCTTATTTTGAGCAACTTTTTTTCAAATTTCCAGTTACAACCTTTTGGCCAAACGACACAGAATGTTGACCATGCATATTTCATTATTTTCCGTATTTTTATTTTAAGGAACATAATCTATATAAATACATTAATGCAAATTGAAAATGAGGCTTTGCATAAATGAGAGGGACAAATACAATATAATGAACAGGCTAATATTATAAATACATTATAATAATAACTATATAATCTAAAATAAGATTCAAGCTGCTACAGCAAAGGTCCAGGGTTCGATACTGCAACTGGGCAAGGCTGGCTCATCCTTTCATCCCTTGAGTGGGTCGATAAAATGAACACAAAGCATGCTTGGGAACTAACTGCGGGTCCCGCGTCAGGCTGACCTCCTGACCGAGGCATTTGCTGTATGGCACCCCAAGCCCACGGTCAAGAAAGCGGAGATGGGCACCTCCGGCCTAGGTCCACAGCGGACTGTTGTGCCATGAGTTTATATGATATAAAATAACAATGCTTACCAACTAGAACTGGAAGTGAAGTCAGTAAAAAGAACTCTTACTCAAAAGGAGGGGACGGTTTAGTTGACATAATTCTGGTTATATTATGTTAGAGGACGTGAGATCAAAGCCTGATAGTCGTTACAGTAACTCTCTACTCTCCCTCCCCCTTTGTAAAGAACGATAATCAACTTTAGGAAGCTATATGATATGTTCACCGTAGAAAAAAAATTCAGCGCCTTCGACTTATCAAAATAAATAAATAAATAAATAAATAATCTGTTTACGCCCTAATCCTAAGACATTGGCTGAAGTAGACGGGGGAGAGGAATAGGACAGGGAAAACGTAAGGAATAGGTCACTGAAAATATCACATCCTTTCAAAACTGGAATAGTTTTGTTGGAAGAATGCAGAACTCGAAGTTAGGAGATATGATTTCGCATGATTCTGCTCTTGAAAGATGGCCGCTTTTCCTATATGCATACCGGCGGATTACGAGTCTTTTCCAGATTTCATTAAAGCTTCTTCGTTTGTCAAAACGGTTGCACAAACCATAGACCACCTGAACAACAGATGGATGTTCTTTCAAAGCTACCCCAGACATGTTCGAAAATCTTATTATGATTTATTTAAATCCATTATAATCGAATTTCCCGTAAACTTTCAGAGCTCTACGTTTGTGATATTACAAACGCAAAAAATGTATATTTTTCTATAACCCATATGATTTGTTCATTTTTTATAACCCATGTGATTAAGAATATTCTAATGCCAAAAATCTCAACATTTTATTTCATGATTTCTTTCTTTCTAATAAAAGCCTACATATCAGTTTTGATTTTGGACAGTTTTCCAATTCATCAAATTTCTGACGCATAATTATGACATAAGAATACATAATTAACACGCAGGCATATTAAATGTACTCTGAATGTAAAATAATACGTGACTTCGCATTACAGCCTACCGGAACAATTACGAAAAAACCGCAGGAACAAAAAAAAAAAACCTCGAAGAGACTCTAATGATAATTTCAAAAGGATTCTCCTTTCTAACGGAAATTAATAATGACAGTTTGTTAAATGCCGTTGGCAACTATCCAGAAGCCATAAAAAGCTTAAGATTTATGGCTGTTTAAGAGTTAAAAATATTTTAAATAAATCAACACCTTCACTTCTCAGAATTAATGACTTGATTTTGTATTATTTAGGTACTGATTACGCTGAACCAAATAATGTTCTGTGAGACAATATATTTAGGTATTGTTTAGCAAAAGATTCACCTTTTTTCTGCAGTTGAAGCTTTGACTTATTCCCTTTTTTAATAACGATATTCATAAATTAAATTAATTATACCATACACAAGCATTTAATTTTATTTTGACACCCACATGCATTATTCTGTTATTTAGATGTTGTGTGGAATTAAATTTGAAAGTGGAAGGTTCCTTGCTTTTTGAGGATAGTTAGTTTGGTAGGATACCAGACCCGAGATTTGGAGCCCCGTGTTCAACTCTCATCCCTGTCGCAGAAGGTTCTACCCAGTTGGAAAGAGCAGTGATCTGAAAGTCTCTGGTTCGATGCTCGTTGCTGCAAATCCACCACCGTGTACACTAACGGCGGCCGGTGCACATAAAATCTGTCGTGGCTGCAATGTCCTCCAAATTCTAAAATTACCTTTGGAGGTGCTGGGTCAAGTGCATCTATCTCGTCACTTGTCTCAGCTCTACATTACGACACGGGCCTTTAGCCAATGCGGCCTCCGACTTGGCTAGTCATTAGCCGCGGTGCTATTAAAAACTGGAGTGGTACCACCCAGCCCAATAGCCTTATTTGGACTTGAACTGAAGATACTATCTGTCAAGGGGTATTAGAAACAACATTGTAGCATACGCTATTGTAGCTTGAGAAGATATTAAAAAGGGCAAACAAATTCAGTTTGATTCATAAAAAAATAATGATATTGCTAGCCCCCTCCCGTCCCCCCCCCCCAAAAAAAGAGGAAAAAATGGACTATCGTAATTTCATTTTTTATGCCAATGATGAAAAGATGATTACGTGAGGGAAAAAATGAAAACAATCCGTCTAGTCATTTCCGTAATTTGTGACTTCGCAAGGAATAGAAAATTACATGTGTCCGTGATTCTACATATGCAGTGGTTTATTCGTTGTTGCTTCTACGGTCATTATTTATTCGTTGCTACTGAGAAATGAAAAAAATGGGTAACTCTGCAAACCACGCAAATTGAAATCAAGCTGAACTAGCAATAAAATATCATAAAATAATCAATGTAGAAATAAACAAATAAGGAGATATTTAACACTTCGGAAGTATATTTCGTATAATTCACGTATTTTTATTCGTTAATTTTTACACTGAATAACACGAATTAAATTTAATATTTATTCGATATTTATCGGGTCTAGAGTTGTAACTTAAATACATTTAAAATCTAAATTTCAGTAATAGTTTATAAATCTGAAAATTGCAGCTTTACTTTCTGATTAAAATGGTTTGTTATTTTAGTTTGTTGTAACTTTTCAAAGAGTATGGTGATAATTGTAAACTAGCCCATTAAATTAATGCCTTTTTTATTTTACTGTTCTCATTCAAATTCAAATTACCTTAATTTGAATTTGAATTACCATTTTAGGGCATTTTAAACGTGGCTAGTGAAACCCCAAAACTAGGTTGCTTTGTAAAATGGAAAGAGGAAGAATATTCACCTACATAAGTATTCTCTGATTGTGTTTACTCTCATAGAATGTCGTTTATTGTTACTAGCGATTGTGTCGAAATCTGTGAATCCCACAAAACATATTCTTCATTTATACAACCCTCATACATTACTGTAAACACTATTTGCTACATTATATAACGCACACAGTTTGTTTCTAGAAAAAATTATTTTATGGGGACAAGTTAATTTTAACGTATGATTATGTTCCTCAATAACGGTCCTTCGGAAAGCAAAATTCAGATGTACTGCGTCGCGAATTATAATTTTGGCTGCGCGGCAAACCCATTCTGTATCGGTTGGGCAAGCAAAAACAGTTAAACAGAAAAGTACTAAAATGCGTCAAAATTTTGACATATATATATATATATATATACATACACACATAAATATATATATATATGTACGTACATATATATAGATACATATATAGATAACACATACATACATATAAACATACAAAAAAGCAACAATAAGTAATACTACGTTAATAACCCTCAGTAGTTTTGTTATAAGAGACTAACTGAAATTTTTTTCTTATTAAGGATAAGAGGAAAAGCATATAATTGCAGCATATAGTTGAAATTAATTTAAACTGTTTTCAACTCATGATCTGTGGAAATTAAAATTTACAAATATCTGCGGAATCCGTTTAATAAAGGAAAGTGTAAATGACGATAGATTGTAATAAGTTGATTGATGTGTGGTGCGTGTGATACGTAAATTTTCACTCAAAGAGACGGCAAAAATAGTAAGAAAAGTTTTATTTTTTTTCTTTTAAATTACAATTTTTAAAAGCGCTAACAACTGGAATTATAAAAACTTAACGCGCACGAGATTACGGGCATTCAGTTTTCTTCTAATCAACGTCGAGGTCCGTGGCAGCTTTTTCAATGCGAAATTTGCATTGCGCATGAAGCTGAAGATGACTGCCAGGGCCATTTTGGAGAAGGGCTGCTTTCTCGGTGACGTAATAAATGGACGTCACACATAAGCGCCGAAAATGTGGGACGCGGATTGTGACTGCAATTTTGTCTGCAAGTAGAAACTTTCCCTCAGAATGTCCCCAATGTTAGCAGATTTAAAATAAAGAAAACAATAATGTAACACTTCTTTTTGTAACGCATGAGTTGTTTTTGTTGTTGACGATCGTCCCTGGGCCTTCCAACTAGACCCTAGTCCAGTGAACATATAAAGAACAGATGATAGAAAATAGACGTGTATACACAAATAAAAGAAGTTCTTTATTGAGAAACAATAACGCGTAACTCATAAATGAAAACTGTAATTTAGTCGTTTTAGAACAACATGTGTGACGTATATTAGGTCATAACAAATAGTTTACTCCCTAAACTTTATGTACGGCGAAAGAAAAATGGATTCAAGCTATATAATGAATATTTTCACAGTTTAATGAATAAAATCCCGGTAAAATCGCAATAAGTTCAATTATAGCTTAAATATTGTAACGGTGAAGCAAGCTGTAAACTGATGTAAATATATTTAAAACCAGTTCATCTGCAAAATTTTTGACTCTATCATTTCAAACGTCTATCAGTTAGCTTTCATAGGTAGTGGACCGGTGACAATAATAGGGTATTACTGCTTCTGAAATATTTCTCCCAAAATGGCACCACCTATGCTTTTGTTTTCTTTTTACCTCTATTACTTTGATACAACCACCACAAATACATCCTTCAATATCGCCACATGAAAAGGAAATAGTAAAACTTCCATTGGTCATCGAGTCACGGCATCGTTATAACCATTTATGTGCGTCCTAATGTCTCAATTTTTCTTTAACAAAGTAATGCATTTTTGCAACATTGTTATAATTCAGATTTTATCCTCCCTAGTGAAAAAAAGTAAATAAAACGTATTATCTGATCCGGGTAGCAATAAATTGCCTATAAACAATATTCGAATAACCACAAATCCTTATACCTTTAAATTTATTTTTAGCATGTGTCTGTTTCATTATTTATATGCCTTATAATTGATTACTTATATGCCTTTCGATTTCTCAGAGCTGAATGCATCCACTCATATTCTATCAAAGGAATTTTAATAAATTGTCGCAAGTATATATGAGACTTATATCAAAGTTCTCCTATTGTAACACAAATATAAGCTTACACTCATTAAGCGTCTTCCATCAAGCCCTAACATTGCTATATCACCATAGAATAAGGTAGGTCTGATACACGACGCCCTTTGATGGTAATATTTTAATGGTTGCTACCCATAAAATTAATTAACTCTATCACTTATCTAACCTTGTAATAATAATTACTAATTTTCATTTGCAACATATAATTTTCAACTTCATATTTTCCCTATCAAACACAAGTTCAAGATCGATCATTATCAAGTTAAAGGTTAGATTTTCCATGCTTAAAATCATCATATTTATTAAATTTATATTTGTTCTAACCTATTTGTCTTTTTTTTTTAAAACTGGAGTAAATCGTTAATGGTACTAACAGATTCGTCATTTAAAAGTAACCCCTGGCATATGTGTCAACGTATATTCATTTCTCTTCCAATGGCAAACCGCCAGATTATTTAAAATAATTATGCAAGAAGAATGAAAAAAGTTTCAGAAACTTTATATTGCATAATTGTTTGAGTCCGTTTTGAGCAGGTGTCTCTAATGTCTTGCTTATACTAAAATTCAGCAATTTAGTCTGCGGAACGTGTTTGCTGTGCAGATGATCTCCCCTCATACATATTGGATACTGAATTCCCACTGCAACCTCAGAATTATTTTAACTACAGTTCAAAGGCATGTCATTTTGTATTACTCTTTAAAATACATTTTATCAGAAAAGGAGAATTTTAGATCCCTAGAAGATAACCATAAGAATTTAAACTAAAGCGTTAGATAGAAAGTTTTTTTTTCAGGAATTACGCTTAAAATTATTTTATAAGTGTGATAAATAGAGTATGTTTTACGTTAAAATTAATTCAAATAATTTATTTCGGCTTCATATATATACAAACCAGTTTTATTTACTCGGACTTTTATCCTCTGTCTTTTGAATTTTGAAGGTAATTTTTCAAGCTGATAATAAAAGAACTTGAATTTGTAGCAATCAAAATCATGGCGTTTGGTGTAGCTGTACCTTAGTATGAAAAGCATCTATCCGCATTTACTCACTGCCTTATTATGAGTAAGAATAATATTTGGTTTTATAATATAAAAGCCAAGTAAGATAGTGGTAGTATTCAAAACAAACATTATAAGAAGTTGTTGAAAGATTGTTAAGTAGGAAACAAAGAGAGTAATGTTAACTTTTTCCAAGTTGTTAATATTTAAATAAAATTTAAATATCGTAAATAAAATATAAAAGTGTTCTAAACTTTTTCAAAAGCATTACAGCTCTAAGTAATAAAAGAACAGAAATTTTTATTTTTATTTTTTACAAACATTTTGTAATGATTAATTTTCATTTAACATATCTTTGAAAAAGAGCATTATGGATGCAAAAAAAATCGATAATTTAAAATTTTGTTTAGAAAATTCAAAGGATACTTAATTACTAAACAACTAACTCAATGAAATGATCTTTTCATTTTTACTCATAATTTTTTTAAATGGTATGCCTCCCAGATTTATGAAAATCTTATTTATGAAATGTGTAATGTCTTTTGAGAACATTAAAATATATTTTTTTAGAGTAATATATATTCGGAGAAGATTTCTGGAGAATTTTTGCTCTAATTTAAAATGTCCTGAAACTAGTTTAATGAAAATAGAAGAATCGTTGTATCAAATTTCATTGAGATGTCTTAAGAGAAATTTTAGCTATATCCTTCACAAGTTGGTAAATTCCTAACCAAAATTAATAAACAAAAGACAGATGCAGAAATAGGATGTACAGTATAAGAATATTGTGTTTACAATATAATCAACCTTGCAGATATGATTTGTGTTACTTTATTTTAAGAGCTTTTTAATATGTTTGAAACACCTTAAATCGTTTAAAATAAAGTACCATGATTTAGAATGGCGAAAAAATTAAAATGTGCTTTTTCTAAGAATTTTGATTAGAAAAAAATATTTGTTAAAATTTTCATCAGTTATTTACATCGAATTTTAATTAGATTCTCTTTCTTTAAAGTGTTATATTGTGTGGTACCATTGGTATTAATAAAATTTTTCTGTTATTAATTTTGATTTTCTGACCTCACTGAAATCTTCACAACCTATTTCTGCTTGAACGAGCTTTTCTACTAAAGATTAATATATCTATTTTTTATAAGTTATACGTATATATATATATATATATATATATATATATATATATATATATATATATATATATATAAACTCTTAATTAACGCGAAATTTATCAAGGTTATATTGTCCTTATTTTCCGGACAATTTTAGTCGTTAAATACTGAGTTTTTGCAAATAATTAGCTTTAAAATTTGTATCTCCTCCTTTTCAAAAATAACTTGAATGTAAGCGTTTGTACACAGATTTTGTGCATGCTAAGCATACTAAATGAAACCATTCAGAAATTTAGAAGGAAATTAGAGTCCTTTAAATTTTTCGCAAGTGTATGCAATTCTCAGTGCATTCCAACTTTAAATTCAAGGGATACAATAGTGAATTAATTAGTTTCCCTCCGTTCTCATTCCGCTTAGCAGCAACTATTTATCCCGAGAATCCTAGTTCAGAATTCCTCATTAGTTTGTATTGTGGTTTATTCAATAAGGGAGGAAACTCCTGATAAAAATGAAGAGCTAAACACCGTGCGTTAAACGGAAACGACGAAATGAGTTGGTTGCGAGCTTTGACAGCGAAATTGTGACATTCAATTTAGAGAGGTTGCGGTATTACTCTTTCGTATTATGGTCTGCACTACTGAGTGGTAAACAAGAGAAGTAGGTTAAACTTCGAAACGAGTCTAGCCAGTTTAAAATCAAAATGAAAAATGTTAGTGAGTGGATGGCTAAAATCGGTTGCCCGAAACGACAACAGGCAAAGACTTAATCAATTTTTGCCTAGGAATCGTGGTCACCCTGTGTATTATGGGCGGAGAAAGCTGTAACGTTGGACGTAAGTGAGTTCAATGTATGGCTGTCTTGTGTAATGGTCTGTAAACCTGTTTGTACCAGGTCACGTTCAATATCGAGTATTTTTTGTTTAATGCTGCTGTGCATTTACCCTATTGGACTCGCTAACCTCAATATTAAACTATGGAGAAAATTTGTCAACTATTTGCAGCTATATAAATGCTGAAAATCAAATGAAAATATTATTTTTGGATAGCTTGAGCTTTTCTACACGTTGAAACAGGATTCATTTTAAAAATTTCGTCCACCAAAGGAAGGAGCGTTTAAAACCCACTGTACCAGATATTTTCCCCGAATAATTCAAAATTTAAAATATTATTTTCTATATGATAAATGTCCCAAGGTGTAAAATTTCTTTCTCAATAACGGAGTACAGTTTTATTTAAACCCTTTAAATTCAAACTGGCAATCCTTGGACAAATTTTCTCTATAGGTTAACATTGAGGTGAGTGTAAAGAATGTGAGTGGCCACAAGTCATGTTTTAAATATACGTGATTATTCGGTCTAATAAACAAATTTCTGTTTTTTTTAGTTAGACTAACACCAGATTGCAGAAGTTTAAGGAATATTATTGTCAGATTAATATTTGTTGGATACATGTTTGGTTTAACTCTCGAGTGTAGAGCCAGATTCTATCTTTCAGAATAAATGTAGTAAACTTAAGTTAGAGAAGGATCTTCCCAACTGCGAAATAAATATACATAAAGCACAGCTGTCAGTGGCTAGAGGTTTAATAACAGTCTAGTTCTAAGAATATGTTAATAGTAACTACACCAAGATGACTATTATGGGTTTTTCAGAAAATATGTCATTTTCCGTTAAATGATCCCTGCTTGTGGGAAATTCCCAGCAATCTTACGTGTTTCAAATTTTTCCAGAACACTGTAACTCTTCCTATCGCATGTGGTTCCATTGAAAATTGAACTGTTCTTTATCTATATATATAAAACAGTTCCGTAACTGACTCATTCATTCACTGACAGACCAAACCGCTGGACCTAAAGGACTGAAATTTTGCATGGCGATTCTTCTAATAGTGTAGGGGTGTACTAAGAAAGATTTTTCAAAAATTCTTCTTAGATTTTTTAAAATTAAATTTTTAAGCTGTTTTTAAAACTTTTTTTACGTTTTCATTTAAAATAATACATTGAGGGTTATAAAATTTATATCGCGAGAAAGATCCTAAAAATTCCTTTAAAATGAAATCTTTTTCGAATCCTTACCTCGATTTTCGGATTTTTTGTGAATTTTTAAAGATTCATGTTTAGAATTTAATTTATTAAATGCCGATCACGTGATTTCTTTTTCTGGTACTTTAAATTAATTTATCGTCACGTGCATAACAACTAAATAGACAAAAAAATATTTTTTTCTTTCTAATGCAGCAGACGATTGGATAATATCAAAAAAAAAAAATTTCCCTTACAGTTTTTTTATAAATAAATAAATAAATATATATACACACATATATATATATATATATATATATATTACATCAATTGTATACATTGACCGTTGTATTTAATTTGTATGTACTCCGTAGCGAAGTGCGGGTTTTCAGCTAGTTTAATAATAAAGGATATTACAACAAGAAATACGTTCTCCTGATTATATATATATATATATATATATATAGAGAGAGAGAGAGAGAGAGAGAGAGATGTGATGCACTGCATACCCTCTCTTGCATTTCAAAAATATTTTATACCAATTTAAAAGCATTCATTCGTCTTAATTTCTATATGTAAACGATCAGTTATCAATTTTTCCCTCCAATAGCTGCTTCTGAGAACTACTTTATCGGCTCCGAGTTTGACCTATACTTCTTTCATGTGCATTGCTTTAACTCATGTGACCAGTCAGAGAGCTATGCCGAGAAGGTTGTGATCAAGAAAATCTCATGCTGAGCACATCCTTCGAAATTCATACGCAAGAAGAGGAATGATCTCACAGGGGACTTTTCATTCCAAAATTTCTTGTATCGTGTTATGCGTGTGAAATACATGCATGTGATTCGTTCCCTATTGATAAGTTATTTCTGCCATGAATGACTCTCTTTTGAACATCGAGGATTCTTAACGCACATTTGCTAAGTTGGTTGGGTTGGCACCCCTTGGTCACCTTTTACAATGTGAGGGCTAAACTAACCGTGAAATTCTACATAGTTTGTAGCCATTTGGAAAGTCGATTCTAAATGGCTACAAACATCCATGCTTACCATAGGATTCGAACCCGCTGACTAGCACCCTAGCCTTAAGGACGTCATCCGGCCTTTATCTAAGAGCCTTTCATATTTTAATATATTTACTTTTTCGGAACCTAAACTAGAAATTCCGTACAACAGTTCACAAATTTAAGGCGGCTAAGCTATGAAATCTTTGTCAGAAACATGTCAAAGCGTTGACAAATTAGTTCAGTGGCAGAGAACACGGTCAAATACTTAACAGAAGAATGTGTAAGCACCGTGGAAATAGTGAACCGCATTCGAACTTTACATCATAATTCAGAGTAAAGTCGTATAAAAAAAATGCTGGTCTGTCATCTTTTCAAGAAGAATCGTAAAACTTTGTGCGCTGGATGGAAAAGAATTATGAACAAAACTTTCCGTGTTATGAATGCTTCTTGAACGCCCATGAAGTGAAAAGAAATATCTAATATTTAAGAAATAATCTTTCGGTGAAATATTGATTGAATATGTTTCAGTGAATTGAATAGTAATATGTCTGGAATGCAGTCTAGGAAAGAAACGCTGCTCTTTTTATACGTTTGTGGGTTTGCATATTTATAATGCTTGCCATAAATTGTGAGATTAAATGGCCTGCCATGAAAATTAAATATTATCAGAATTAAGAATTAAGATTTTTAGCTGTAATAAAGAACACAAAGATAATTTTGCATATGATTTTGCATATTTTTTATTTATTGCTGCAAACTTTTAAATAATGGAAGGGAATTTAAGCAACTATAAACAATAATTTACAAAATGTACGAAATATATAATTTTATTTCTTGATGTTTTCAAAAATTTTGTTTCTTTGGTAGCTTTTCCTCAAAATGCGAACGAATCATAAACGAATTGCCGATAACTCCATCACGATTTTTCTGGTATGCAGTTTACAGATGGACACTTACAGAAAATTAATCATTGTATAAATTAAAAAGTTAATAAAAATGACGCAAGTATAATAAATTCTAATTTGCAATTTTTGAGACTCGGGATTCTTTACTTAAAGGATAAAACACTCGTTTTCTAAATTGTTCCTATTGCTTAAAGCTCAATTTAGAACATTTGGAACTGACGGAGAAACAGACATGCTGCTCGATTGCAAAATAAAATATTTTTTATCAA
>OU015492.1:164756359-164993859 GCA_907164885.2 Dolomedes plantarius
ATAGTACCAAAATAGCTTTTTTTTTCAAGTGAAAAATCATTTATGAAGGTTCTACGAAGTAATTTATAAAAGGTAAGTGAAGTAATAAACTTTAAACCGGTTTTTCTCAAAACAGATTTTTCAAGGATTTTAGTTATTTAAATGCTCCATGCGACTTAATTTTTGTTCAAATTTCATGAAATTGAAAAGGAAGAATCCTGATACTGTTTACAAAGAAACTGGGTACGCATTTTACAATTCTACTTCATTAAGGTAATTAAATTTGATTTATAACTTATTAAAAGGCAAAATTTTGATAAAAATCGGGATGGAATTCAGAAAAAAATCTCTCCAAGAATCAATTATTCAATGGATTAAGAAATTCATACCCAGATTTGTTTGTTATATAGTTTAAAGTGGTTAAAGTAGAAAATCGAGGAAATATCTCAAAAATTAAGTAGCAAGGATCATTTTAAAATTTTGTTTATAAATTTCAAACTTTTTTTAAAATCTTAAAATTATAATAAGATTGGAAATTTCTTTTAAGGTATTCTATATATTTATAGTGAAATGTATATAGGTACAAAATTTCGTACCTCTATGATAAAAAGTAAAAATAAAAATTTTAATGTCCCCGTTCCCTTAAACAAACCGTGTTAGCGTCTTTTCGTACTTTATGCTTCTTAGCAGCTGCGTTCTCTAACACTTCCTCATAACACTGGTTGACATGAAATAACACAGGCTGAATGCAATTAAAGATGACATTATATGCCTCCAATGCACAAAACATGGTTCCCCCAGAAATGCTGCTTACTTATTTTTCAGTGTGTACCAGAAATAAAAATTCGGTGAGTTAACTTCCTGGTTGTAAAACACTCTTAGCGAAAGAAAATGGTGACATTTAATAGTTCTTAAAACTTTGAAGAAGTTACTCATCACCGTTTTCATAGGAGTTACCAATGTTCTTATTAAGTACCTAGCAAGGACTTCTGATATGTTTTTCTAGAAACATGTTCAAATTTTTATTTCAAACAAAAAAATACCGGAAGAAATCAAAACAAAAGAGCTATGCTAATTGTTTATGCAAGCATGTGGATTTTCAGTTAATAAAACACCTCAATAAAAGAAATTATCTTCTGTGTCAGTGACGACATAACTGAAATTCCATCTAAAAATAGAGCAATAAAGTATGCCAAGCTATATTTTATGCACGTTGTATTTGTATGCATCGATATAAAGTTCATACTTGAATATGAACCTTATAAATAAATAACCACTTTAGGTTCCAAAATCCATTGAAATATTTTTCTGTTTCAGCCAAAAAAATATAAATAAATAAAATCACATAGTTCGCTGGAGAAAACGAACGAACAAAGAAATGTCTGAAAAGAATTTCTGAAAACAGACTTCCTTTTTCAAAAAGGATGTGGTTTTTTATTGGTGCAAAAGAAAAAAAATACTAAAAAATACAAGCAAAGACAGATAATTAATGATCAAATCAAAATTTTTATTTTCCTTTTATTAGACAAAGTAATTATAAAATTGTTATTGTATATCATGAAACTGCTTATTTTTAAAATAGATAAAAGTCCAATTGCAATGAATTAGACTATCAATATCAAATTCAGGTGTAGTATGTTTCGAAATTTTCGATCATTTATGTTATAAAACTTTTCCCCCCCTCTACATTTATCATTCTCATTTGCTTTTCTTTAGACTGGTTACGGCATTTATAACTCCAAATGAAACCCCTCCCCCCCCCCCCAAAAAAAAAAAAAAATACAGAACTTTTTAAAAATAAGCCTTTGATAGTTATTTCATTACTTCAGTTCAATTTTAATCAAAAGATTACCTTCACATAATAAAGTTTATTTATTGCCTCTACTTTAATCCATATGACGCATAAAATTTTCCAGATAAATTTAAATAATAGACTTTCTTCCCAAAAGGCAGATTATTTTATAATTCCCCGCTATTTAAAAGAAACGGAAGAGTGAAAAGAGATTAGGTTGTAATATAGATAGACCTATTCGAAATTCCATCCCATAACCCTGATATAATCAAATGATGTATGATAATTTCCAGTCGCTTTCAGGGGAAATTATTTTTTAACAAAGCCTGAAAAAGTTATTAAATTTTGCTCATGTGTACAGTAATGTACACGTAAGACAAAAGTATGGAAAAAAACTTTTAAAATGATAAGCTTTGTGCTTATACTAAATCCCTTTATACGTTGCGTAAGCAGATAGTTTAACATTTAGCCCGTCTGCACACGGAGCAACTCAAAAGAAACTGATTACCGATAAATATACATAAACCACAGCTGTCAGTGGCTAGAGGTTTAATAACAGTCTAGTTCTAAGAACATGTTAATAGTAACTACACCAAGATGACTATTATGGGTTTTTCAGAAAATATGTCCTTTTACGTTAAATGATCCCTGCTTGTGGGAAATTCCCAGCAATCTCATGTGTTTCAAATTTTTCCAGAACACTGTAACTCTTCCTATCGCATGTGGTTCCATTGAAAATTGAACTGTTCTTTATCTATATATATAAAACAGTTCTGTAACTGACTCATTCATTCGCTGACTGACTGACTGACTGACATACAACGCACAGACCAAACCGCTGGACCTAAAGGACTGAAATTTTGCATGACGATTCTTCTAATAGTGTAGGGGTGTACTAAGAAAGATTTTTCAAAAATTCTTCTTAGATTTTTTTAAATTAAATTTTTAAGCTGTTTTTAAAACTTTTTTTACGTTTGCATTTAAAATAATACATTGAGGGTTATAAAATTTATATCGCGAGAAAGATCCTAAAAATTCCTTTAAAATAAAATCTTTTTCGAATCCTTACCTCGATTTTCGGATTTTTGGTGAATTTTTAAAGATTCATGTTTAGAATTTAATTTATTAAATGCCGATCACGTGATTTCTTTTTCTGGTACTTTAAATTAATTTATCGTCACGTGCATAACAACTAAATAGACAAAAAAAATATTTTTTTTTCTTTCTAATGCAGCAGACGATTGGATAATATCAAAAAAAAAATTTCCCTTACAGTTTTTTTATAAATAAATAAATAAATATATATATATATATATATATATATATTACATCAATTGTATACATTGACCGTTGTATTTAATTTGTATGTACTCCGTAGCGAAGTGCGTGTTTTCAGCTAGTTTAATAATAAAGGATATTACAACAAGAAATACGTTCTCCTGATTTTATATATATATATATATATATATATATATATATATATATATATATATTACATCAATTGTATACATTGACCGTTGTATACAACCCGTCGTACGGTTTTGTAACCAGTTGCGCCGTGTGCGTGGCTCCATTCAATTACATAGGTTGCGACTCATCACGGACTGGTTAGTGATTTGAGTCGGTAATCAGTTTCTTTTGAGTTGCTCCGTGTGCAGACGGCCTTAGACTTTTATTTTTTAATTTCAATTCTCATCTACATTAAGAAATACACTTTAAAAAAAATTCTAAAACTATATTCGTGTATTTGAAGAAATGTTTAATCACTTTTTCTATTATTCAAGTATTTTCTAAAACGTAAGAGGAATTACTGTTTTTCATCCAATCTATATATATAAAACAGTTCCGTAACTGACTGACATATAACGCACAGACCAAACCGCTGGATCTAAAGGACTGAAATTTTGCATGGCGATTCTTCTTATAGTGTAGGGGTGCACTAAGAAAGACTTTTGAAAAATTCTTAGATTTTTTAAATTAAAGTTTTAAGTTGTTTTAGTAGCATTTTTTAAAGTTTGCATTTAAAATAATAATTTGAGGGTTATAAAATTTATATCACGAGAAGGATCATAAAAATTCCCGAATTAAATGAAATCTTTTTCGAATATTTACCTTCATTTTCTGATTTTCGGTGAATTTTTAAAAATTAATTTTTAGAATTTAATTTATTAAATGCTGACTAGTTGGTACCCGTCAAAACATGACCGGCTAGATAGTAAATAAATGTAGTAATACATAAATTATACTCAACACACCATTGCCAAATGCTGAAAATCATAATAATACACAGAAACTAATTAATGTGTTTAAGCGACCTCGTGCTTAGTGATTATCTAAAGCCAGATTTAAAAATGTCACTGAGCATGCGCAGAAAGCAATTTTTTTTAAATTGTAAATTATCGCTCCTTAAATAGCGCGAAATAAACAATTTCCATCAGGTTTAATCTTATATTTCACAAACATAATTATCATAAAAATAAAAATGGCAGAGAGAGATCTAGAGAGACTCGGAATAAACGTGCTTATCATTAAAACATGTCACTGAGCATACGCAGAAAAAAAGAGTTTCTAAAGCCAGATTTAAACATGGCACTGAGCATGCGCAGAAATGAATTTTTTTAATTGTAAATTATCGTTCATAAATAGAAATTGCGGTTATAAAAACCAAATTTGACAAATCTACAGATTACAATCTTTCATTTAAGACCAAAATTAAGTAAATGGACGCAGTAGTTTTCTCTCACGGACTGCCCCAGAAGTCTGCTTAACAACTTAAATATATAGATTGCGTGGTTTCTTTTCTTTTTGTGATACTTTAAATTAATTTTGCGTCACGTGCATAACAAGGAAATAAATTGACAAAAAAAAAATATTGAAATACAGTGAAAGATAAAATTTTACCTCTAGGGAAATTGAGAGGGAAGTTTTTTTTAAGAATTTAATTCTAATTAGTATGCTTTATGGATATTAAACATACAAATTAATTGCATACATTGACCGCTGTATTTAATTTGAATATTTTCTTCTACATTATTTTGTCTATAAAAATATCCGCTACGATTTTTCTATAAATATATTTTTCTATTTTAGCATTAATTGCATACATTGACCGTTGTATTTATTATAAATATATATATATATATATATATATATATATATATATATATATATATATATATATTGGCATTAATTGCATGCATTGACCGTTGTATTTCATTTGAACGTACTCCGTAGCGAAGCGCGGGTATTCAACTAGTTTAGTATAAAAAGCTTAAAACAGTATATGTCATCAGTATTGAATCTGATTCTAATTAAATTTCGAAACATCTACTCCTGTAATATTATTTAATCCATCCATCCAATATCACCGCGACGTGAAGAACTCTTACATCTTTAAGTATGCCAATTGTATTAAATTCAACATGTCTTAAAAGTCCTAAGATCTCCGCAAATGGGCATTTGTTAAGATAAAATTCAATTTTGGAATTATTGATGTTACTTGTAATGATTACCAGTAACTCGCAACTTCTCTGAAATGAACGTATTGGAGAATATTCGGAAAAGCGATTAAAAAAAGTTTTATTTGCCGTTAATAATTTTGCTAGATTAACAAAATATACGATAAACTTCAAGCTAGTGCGGTGTCCGTAGTGGTATCGTGAAATAAAGTTTAGCCTGTAGAATTTATTTGCGAAAATTTATGTATAGAAGTGAAATCATTGGAAATATTTTTATTTTGTTTTGGTTTTCAAAATTTATTCCACACGATACCACTTCCAATACCGAGAGTTTTACTGCATTGCCTTTATGATTCTAAAATTTCATCTGATTATACATATCATCTGATTATAAATTTCATCTGATTATGATATCAGTTTATACTTTTCAATATTGAAACTATTTCGTTATATAAATATTAATCCTGTACTTACACTGTTTTTTTTTCAAAAAGCAGTATATCTATTGGATCTATGAAGACAATTTTTATTTTGTAAGACTAAAGTTCGTAAAATTCGTAAGATTACAATTTGTAAGACTTTAGTGACCTTCAATCCTTCAAGTGACTAAAATTTTAGTCAAACATATACCTAAATCAAAAACATTAGCGGAAAAGGAAAATATTTTTAGAAAATTATTGCTCCAGGTGTGAGAGAACACTAGTGCTATCTAAGTAATACCTTTCTGTATTAAAAATGTTTTAAGGCTTTTTGACGATTAAATCAAAACCCATTATCACTTTTCGATAATTTTAGGTTTTAAAGGGATCCGGGACACATTTAAAAAAAAATTTATTTATTGAGTTAAAATTTTGAATGGTCAACCAATGGTTTTTTTGTGATGGTCAACCATATAATTTGTAAACAAAATCACATCATAAAATTTCTCAAAAAGTTTTTAAAAATTTTAAAATTTTTAATTTTTAATAAAAGTTGGGTAATTTAAAATCTTTATAACTCGAAAAATTATTAGTCGAATTTCAAAATTTTTTCATTTAATTAAACAAAATTATACAAGTTTTAATTTTAATTCAGCATTTTTTGAAATATTAATTTTTAAAGAAATTAAAAATATTTAGATTAAAAATTACAAAAAAAATGATGCTACTTATTTTTTAAAAATCATATTTTCAAAAGAATATATTTTTTTCAAATTCACTGAATTAAAATTAAAGTAAAATAGTTGAAAAAGAAATGTTCCAAGTTTCAACCATTTATCTTCAACGGTTCTTGACTTATAAGAATTTAAAGACGAGAAATGGGGAAAAAACCATCATACAGAAAAACGCACTTACAGGTTTAAACAACGATTGGCTACTATTAGAATGTTGCAAAAGAAATTATAATTTATCCTATTCTAATTAAGACAGAAACATGATTTAAACGTCAAGCTCAAAAGAACGAAAAAAAATTTTAATGCAATAAAAAAGTTTTCGAAAATTCGAACAATTTTGTGTCCTGGACCCCCTTAAATAACAAGTTACAAATCGTCAAGCATATTCTATGCTGATTATGTAGTCAACATCCAATGTTTTAACGATATTTCTGAAAAACTGCCCAAACAAAAGAGAATATATCCATCAAAACTTTAAAATCCATCTTCATTTCCCATGCCTCTCTTCCTCCTTTCAGTAATTCAATTTAATATGTATGACTGGCAGCCTTACACGAAGTGTAAAAATGCATTTCCGCGAGCAGTAGAACGCTTCCGTGAGTGAGCAACTTCTGTGAAAACAAAATGTGGGCGAGTGAACACCGCTCGCAAATCACTTGCAAGAGGGATTATACGGAGGGGGCAAAACGAGTTCGCTCACACGAAACGCGAAGAAACTTCAAACTTTGTTGAAATAACAAGAAACAGCGATGCTCCCCTGGTTGAAGGTGTGGTTTTTCAAAACAAGTTTATCAGATTTTCTTTTAGTATTGATAACCCCTCGGATACTTGCCAAAGTCATCTAACAGTGTAGGGGTTGGAAGCAGTAGTTTGCGGTGACAACATTACATAAGCACGAAATCTTCTTTCCCAAGAATGCGTTCGCATTATGCGGTAAAATAAACAACATGGAAAACGTAAATGATCTTTGCCAGAGAAAATCAAATGGTGGAGTTCTTTAGATTATAAGTTCGACGTCTTGAAGACGCGACTGGGTATATACAGTCGAACCCCGTTATAACGAACTTCAAGGGACCAAATGTTTTGTTCGCTCTACCCGGTGGTTCGCTATATCCGAAGCGTTAAGAAAAATGCTAGAGTTCACAAAATGCATAACTTATTAGTTGCAATGTGTATTCAATAATGATGTATTAAAAAATGATAAAATCTATTAAAAATGATCATTAATGAATTAAATCGATTACATTAAACTTACACAATACTAATTAAATTACGTGCAATAGGAAAACTGCGGGACCAAAATTTTCGTTCGTTATATCCGTGAGTTCGTTATATACCGAGTTTGCTATAACTGGGTTCGACTGTAATGGTATATAATTTCTGTCTAAGAGGGACGGGGAAAGGCATACCTAACAACAGATTTAGAACTCTTTGGTAAGTATAATTTCAAATAATTTTTTCATAAACTTCCAGAAGGCATCTTTGTTTGGGACGTATCTAATGAATTGGAAACTCTTTAGAACATCTTTTAGCTTAAAATTAAAGAACCAATGAGAATTAAGTATACTGTTCTGTAAAAAGTTATTCAAAGCTTAAGAAACTTTGATGAAACTTCAGTGAGAAGTACTCTTCTCAAAGATAAAATCACATATTTCTTTCACTTATTTTACTTCAAAAATTTCATAGAATTTCAGATTCCTATTAGCTTAACCGTTATCTCTGGCCATAACATTTTATCTTATATGTTGAATGTACTTCCCGGATTTCAAAACTTTCTTTACTAGGCCCACAACTCATTAAAGAACTGCTCTGCAAGTAAGGAGGAAATTAAATTTGGGGGGATAAAGACAAACCATCAAAAAATAATTCTCTCATGAACTGAAAATATGTGTTAGAGGGGAATTGGAAGTGGCTATCGGCGTACATTAAGACGGCATGACACAATAATGTTAAATAAATTTAAACAATCATGTATGGTTTGAAAGACAATTACTGTCTCGAATAGACAATTACATAATGGGTTAGAATATGATAAGAGAATTTTTTTCTGAGATATCTTTTAGAATCGAAAGTTCCCCGATTTATTAAAGGAGATTAGTGACTCCCTCTTATTTCACGTTAACTTTTTTTTTCAAAGACGGGAGGGGGAGTTAAATTACGTAATTCAAAATAAGCCCTCTATTAGAGATTTTAACGAGTTAAAAGGTATGAACACGGTTTTATCACCCTAAGAATAGCTCCTGAATAAATGAGAAAAATATTCTGAGCATTTTATGTTACGTAATTTTAACATTTTTTAATAGAAAGCATATTAGAGATGGCCAATTTTCTGAACAGATATATTAGATAATACCAGTTTTTACAAAAGTAATATATAATCCCTTATATAATGCGAACAATCCAAAGACTAGCTTGTTTGTGAACAAAAAAAAACCTTATCAAGCTGTTTTTGTGACATAGTTTTCTTACCAAATTAAGATAGTAATTCATGGAAGCTCAAAAACTAAATAATAATAACAAACATTATTTCTACATAAAACAATTTTGGAATTACGAGTAAACTAAAAGAATATTATTCTCTATAAAAATACATCACCAGTTCCATAGCTGACAAAAGAATTAAACGCATTTTACTCTCAATGTACTGCAAGGCTATCAATACGATAAACGCTAGCAATGCAATACAAACCTCGTGGCTTCAACTAGGGCAAAAATATGCAAAACTTTTAGGCACGTAAAAAAGACTGATACTTTCCTAAAATGAGGATATAAATAGAAAGTTTTTCAACTTTAGAAAATTAGCAGAGATTACAGATTGTATGACGATTAATTTATAATTCAGACCACTGCTGCTTCATTTTACTAGCACTACAAATCCCATGGCTTCAACAATGGTAAAAATGAGCAAAAAGTTTAGGCACCTAAAAAAGACTAAAACTTTCCTAAAATGACGATTATATATAGAATTTTTTTTCTTTTTTTAGAAAATTAGCAAAGGTTGCACATTGTGTGATAATTAATTTATAATTCAATTCATTGCTGCTTCATTGTACTGAAATTATAAAAATTTGAATATCGTAAATGCCTTTCAAAATGTTTTTCATTATCTGATGAATTTCGTTGCTCTTAATTACTAAATAAATGAATAAATAATAATATCTGAAGGTATGGAAAAGCTGAAACAGTGAAAAAAGATAACAAATCGATATATCTCCTATAAAACTGATTCCCCGATTCCTCATACATAACTCTCTATTTATATGGTGAGTAGCAAAATTTCAAATCCCGTTTTCAAGAATTTATTGCCCGTTTATAAGGTGTCCAATATGCTGTGGATTTCTTTCCCCTCGCCAACCATATGGTAACTCGCAAGCTATATATACTGCAGGATCAGAATTCGATGCAACAACCAATTTATCAACTTCAAATAGAACTCCCTCCGATTTATGTCCCAAATTTTCTGAAATACAAGTACTTTGTTACCTTACTGACAAGAAGAGGGTTTCGGGATGACATTTGGGATTACTGTTTATGTTATGCTATGAATCCGTAAGCGGTAAGAACACTCTGGAAAACTAAAGGTTCGATAGAAAACAACTTAAAATGGTATTTGAAAGTTTTTTACTATTTATAGAGATTATAAGCCAAGTTAAAGCCAACAAAATTTGATATTTTAATTTGCTTAACAAATTAAAGGTTAGAACATCATTGACTTTGAGACACTTCACTTCATCTTTAATAATATGCATTTTACGATTATTTTTTACTTATTTATTTTACTTTATATCGCAACATTTTATCAATTTTCTTTTACATTTCTTTTCACATTTTTTTTATTGTTCAAGCTCTTCCATGAATTGTAGACTGGAATTATCTTAGACGAACTTTTTATAAAGAACATGATAATATCAATTTGAAAAAAACTGATTTTCCCAAACTTACACTTACCAATCTTTGTTTTACAAAACAAATATCTTATGAAGGGTAGATAGAAAAAACGCTATTATGTGAATTCTATTCATAGTGTCATAGTAAATAAATCACTTCCCTGGTGATTGAAATTTGAAAAAAAAATAGTACAAAAAATATTTTCTATGAGTAGATGGGGTACAAGTCAACTGGGGTAACTTTGGCCTTTGCGGGTAACTTTGTCCCAACAAACGAAAAAGAATTGTATGTCTATACCTAGACAAAGGAGAGTGATTATCACATATTTATTGCAAGGTCCAATAGGTGGCAATACTGCCTTGACTTTCCCATAGTTTTGTCTTGTAGTTCCTAAATTTACCACGACTACAGTGCTGCTCCACTTTGGTATCACTAAAACTTATATTGTTGTTGTCTTCCAACTTTTCCTTGTAAATGTGATAGAGTACGTGATTCAGAGCAGGTAAACGAATTGTCTTAGTTTATTATTAATTGCATCAACTATTTTCAATGCCTTGATTTATTTTGTGGTATCCCAACTAATGAATATTTATTACATTAGGCAAACTTTGTCCCAGATCTTAGGGTAACTTTGGCCCCACATGGCAGTTGGGCCAAAGTTACTCCAACTACTCCTACTTCTAAAAAGGGTCCAGTTTCAAAGAGGCGAAAACGACAATGCTCCAGCTCGTCAGAAAGTAATAAACAAAACAGTCCAAACAAGAAAGTAAATCTCAAAGACTACGCTGTAGATGATTTTGTTATTGTGAAGTACGATGGTGTTAAATATCCTGGAAAGATTTTAAGTTTAACAGAAATTGGACCGACTGTGTAATGCATGGAAAGAAAACTCAAATTTTGGCGTTGGCCAGAAAAACAAGAATGTATAAATTATGAGTGGGAAGGAGTGTGAGGGAAAATAATCCTCCGGAAATCGCGTCAAAGAGGAATCAGTTTATTGTTCCGGAACTGGATTATGTTCCTTCTCCATAGTTTGGAATATCAATTCATCAAAACATATAAGACTTTCAAATTACTGTTAACTTTTTATCTATTATTATTTACTTTTCTTTGAAAATTCCACTTGTAATTTGAAAATAAAATCAGTTTTGCATTGAAAAAAATGTTGATTTATTGATTTTTTTTTCAAATTAAGCTTTAGATTAACTTGGATTAGATAAGATATTATTGATAGGTCATTTGGCAATTCTTATACATGGTCTAACATTGGTCTAAGCTATCTCAACAATTTGAATGTTTGGTTTTCAAGAGCTGGGTCAAAGTTGCATCAATTCAAGGTAACATTAGCTCAATTTAAAAACAAAGAAAAATTGTTTAAAGTTTGTATGTATACTTTAACAATGGTTTATATTACAGTTAAATATGTTTAAAATAATATAAACCACTTACCATATCAAATTTTCATTGGTTTACAACTATTATTTTCTTTTCCTGTGAAATAAGCATGAAATGAGACAACAGTTACCCCAGTTGAAGGTATGTTAGTATTATTGTCCTTTAGTGTCTTCTCAATATAGCATAAATTATTAAAATATCGAAAATTCGTTTTCCTTTCTGACTTAGAAAAAATGAAATTATGACTTATAGCACCCATAAATCGAACTTAAAGACTTTTACTTTTAGCAGAATTAGAGATTTTACCCATAAGAAGCTTTCATTTGCAAATAAATTACTCTCTACAAGTTGTTTTTTAAGTATTAAGGAACAAATGTCCAAACACTACTGAATAGAACGCATTTTTGCTAATTTCGATTTAAAAAAAAGTGATGCATATTTTTTCCCAAATTAGCAAATAATTATCACTTTTCCAAGGCAAATAAATAAAACCATGCGAAGTGCTTCAATTCTTTTTCTTTCTTTCCTTTTGCCTTTAATTTTGAGCAACAGCAAAAAAAAAACGAAATGGGTTAGCGTGTATCGACATCCTCTCCCAAAAGAATCCAACTGATTTGAATTCCTATTTTCTGATAGTTTCAGACTGAAAAAAAACATTAAAAATTTCATTAGTATTTCCTACAGTAAAAACAAATCTCAAATGTATCTTTATATCTGTTAAAAATGTATTAATTTCTGCGAGTGGAATTTTCAGCATACGAATATGTAAAGCACGCATAAAAAACAGTTCCCAGTCAACAGCTTGCGGTAATGATTTAACTTCTTTTCATTTTAATTCTTAACTATCGGCGACGTGATTTTCCTTTAAATCAGTATAAAATGCGAAAATTGAACTTTTATTTGTAATCCTTTTTCATTCGCGACTGTGGAAAAATATCTGACTTAGGAATTTCTTAGAATAAATTTACATTGTGAAATAAGCCTACATTGAAATAGTTTTAAAATTTATACCCAACTTTAATTCAGTTTAGATTCTTTAAATAAATGCATATTAAACCTTCTCGAAAAATTGAGAAATATCGATTATGAATGCAAATATGCAACATTAAGAATAATTTAAAAAGCAGAATGTCATCAATATAAAACGTTTTCATTTTTTTCTTAGAGTCATATTTAGTTTTTTATATCATTTAAAAGGAAAAAAAAATTGCTTTTATATCTTTCTGGCACAGCCCTCCTCACAAGGGTTAATATGTCACTAATGACCATTTTTATAATCATTTCTCATTCTTTGATTCTTTAATCATTGTGTGACATCATTAGTCAAAGTACTTATTTCATTTTACCGCAAAAATCTATTCTCCTTTTTGCCATTTTGTCTCAGATTTCATAGAAAGGATTTTTAGATATTTTTTAGAATTCTAGAAAAATTAAAAAGTTTGAAGTTAAATTTTTTTAATCATTCTTAAGTCTGCAGTGAGACAATTTCTGTCTTATATCGAATTTTATTTGCTCCTGATTGATTTTAAAGTATTTCTAGTCCATTTGTTGTTAAGGCTTTATTGAAATAATAAATTGTTGGGAAAATTTCTTCACTTATAAAATGGAGTAAAATTCCAGCAAGTACTAAAATATAATGTGGATTACATCACTCTCAGTATGTAGTACTGTATGTACTATTGTTCGCAATTCAACTCCACTTAATCATATCAAATGAATAAATGGAGTAACATAATTTATTTAGCCCAGCGTTGCCCGGGTATTTTAGTAGACATATCGGTTTGTCTCGGTCATTTTGGACATTTTATTTTTCACCTCTTCTCACCCCCCCCCCCTCCCATGTCGATAGGGCTGAACTTCAACTTAAACGGCATCGGAAAAGTCCTCATTCATCTCAGAGACCCCGAAAACTATGGATTCATCTCTAATATCAGTCATTTTTTACTATTTTTACATGTCCCCCCACCCCATTTCCACCCCTAGGGCATGCTATGGGTGTCTTACCCCCACAGTATTTTTCCCAGATTGCAAGACATATGTGTACGAAATTTGGTTGCAACTGCTCCAGACATTCCAGAGTCATACTGGAACATACATACATACATTTATGCAAGGTGTTGCCGAATTCAACCGACAAATTCAGAAGGGTGATAGTAGGCATGAAAAGCCAACATTTCTGCATCTTTGTTTATCCTCTAGTTGACCAGGTTTGCGTTTCGGTCATACATTCATATGTGATTCTGTTTTGTTTTGAGTTTTCTACCTCCTGCAGAAAAATGCGATATTTCCAGCCATCCAGTGGGGTTGGTAAGAGGTACGGTCCGATTAAGTAAACAGCGCCCTCCAGCGTCAGGTTTGCGTTTCCGGTCATACATTCCTGTGTGATTATTGCTCGTCTTGATGCCTACTATCACCCCTCTGAATTTGTCGGTCGAATTCGGCAACGCATATGTATAATAGAGAGAAAATATAGTCATCGATTTCCTAGTTACATATTGTACATCTTTAATGAGAACGTTTCAATTTAATCTTACGTAATTCGCATGAATATAAAGTTCATTTGTTTATTTTTCACTTTTCATTCTAAAATTCAGATTATTATGTTGATATTACATGTTAGTTCAAAGATTTTCGGGGTGGTGCTGAAGTCAAAGGCCGAATCAGGAATTTGCCCTCTGGTAGATTCCTGATTCGACCATACCTCGTATATATTTTTTAATGCGATAAACAATATGAATGACTGTAGTGTGAGGGATATGATCATTAGAGAGGCACGCAACGGAAATGGGTGGTTCTTTCCCGTGGTGTACACATTATACAGCCTCTTTCGGTGGGATAGACAGAAACACTGATCAATACCATGGCATAGAGGGTCAATTTTGAGAGTATCAATCCGGAATGACGAAGAATGCGCGTTTGACTCAAACCCAGTTTTCAATAAAAGAAAAACTGGATTAATTGAGGTGTGAAAAATGTAGTTGTTACAAACAAAAGTTTTAAATTTTCATTTATTTCAAAAAAAATTATTTAACACTAGAAAGACAGCTGCCGTCATTTTGACGGTTTCGGACATATTTTTGAGCGCTATGTCTGTATTTATGTCATCAGGCTTCTGAAATTTTATGACTTTTTCTAATTTTACACGAAATATGCACACACATTTGCAAAATTATATTCGATAGTAAAGAGAGGGAGAAAACTTGTTGTATACCTACTAAGACTGAAATCCGTCGATTTGACGGCAATATAGAAAACAGGTAGAAATCTTTAAAATAATACCAGAAAAATGTTAGTTACTTTTCGTCTCTTCCCCCTTTTACAAATAACAGAAATATTGGATCTTCGGAAATATCGGTGTGGAAAAATAAGGACCGTATAAACCATGCATGTATTTTTACGGATAAACTATACCAGGTTGTCAGCTCGGCATACCTGCATAAATATATATCTAAATATATACTAATTTATTATACATTGGTATGAAATAGTTCAAATTTTAAAGCATTTAACCATTTTTTAAATAAAATCATTAAATATTTTAAATTCTTGATTTTATTTTTAACCGTCAAAATGACGGCGTTCAGTCGTTTTAGTAAGGAAAAAATTCCCGTCTTTCTAGTGTTAACTGTTTACACGACTTCAAATGTTATAATTGGATAAATAAGAACAGTATCCATAAATTTGCCTCTTTAAAAAATAATTATAATCAAGAATACATAAAACTTTATCTTTCATTGATAGTTAAACCATATAAATCATGCTTTTCAACCTCTCGTCTTCATCATCATTTTTACAATAGTGTAATATTTTATAAATTTACTGGAAAAGAAGGAAGATTTAGTCCCTGAATTCTACTACACGAGAACATCCTTAACCTATAAATTCTCCAAGGTGTCAAAAAATAAGTTCATAAATCATATAATGCTTTTGAAACCCCTTTTTGAGAAAGTTTATAAAATCAGTTAAAGTTCGCAGAAAACTCAAAATCCCCGCACATGAGTTAAAATGAGCACGCAAAACCAGCCCAATTTAAAAAGCAGGTAAACTAATATTTAATATTTTTCAGATTTATGGAGTGTAAATTAAATCAATTTCTTTCTTTTGGGTGAAATTAACGCGCAAAGTAATACTATAGTAATCAAAACTAATTATTCCTCATGATCATTCAAATGCTTACATCCCTTCTTCAAGTTATGACTGCTCCACGTTGCAATAAAAATTCTCTAAGTCCTTTGTTTTGTATTTTATTACTGATAAACCTCATGTAAATGGATGGAACACCCTGTATGTGTATACAGGGTGTTCCATCAAGACCGCATAAATTCTGCATGGCAAGATTCCTCGTTTGGAGTACATTAAAAATAACCAAAGAACTATACATCTACGACCTATAGTTTTCAATAAAAAATGTGAAAAAAAAAGATATGACGTCACATCCGGTTCACGGAAAATAAGATTTTTTGGAAACATGAACATCGGAGCTTTCATATGTTTACACTAGCTGAAAACCCGGACTTTGCTACGGAGTACATTCAAATTAAATACAACGGCCAATGTATGCAATTAATGTCAAAATAAATAAATAAAAAAATAATATATATATATATATATATATATATATATATATATATATATATAAATACGACGATCAATGTATACAATTAGTGTAAAAAATATCGTAAGGGATATTTTTATAGACAAAATAATGTAGAAGAAAATATTTAAATTAAATCTAATAGGACATACAAAAGAATATAGTACAGTTAATATAGTACAGTTTGAGGAACATATCTTTTACTGTATTTTAATATTTTTTTGGATAATGTCCAACCGTCTGCCGCATTAGCAAGGGAAAAAATATTTTTTGTCTATTTCATTGTTACGGACATCACGATAAATTTATTTAAGGTACCAGAAAAAGAAATCACGTGATCAGCATTTAATTGATTAAACTCTAAAATTTAATTTTTAAAAATTCACCAAAAATCAGAAAATGGAGGTAAAGATTCGAAAAAGATTTCATTTTAAAGGAATTTTTGTGGTCTTTCTCGTGATATAAATTTTATAACCATCAAATTATTATTATAAATGCAAACTTAAAAAAAGTTACTAAAACAGCTTGAAAATTTGATTTTAAAAAATCTAAGAATTTTTCAAAAATCTTTTTTAGTGCACCCCTACATTATAAGTAGAATCGCCATGCAAAATTTCAGCCCTTTAGGTCCAGCGGTTTGGTCTGTGTGTTGTATGTCAGTCAGTGAGTCAGTCAGTTACGGTTTTATATATATAGTGTTGGCAGTTAATAACCTTAAAACAATGGATGCATGCGTGTGTTGGAGCAAGCAAGGAAGACATAGCATTGGCCTTTAACATACATTTATTTAGTAATTCACAAAATTTAACTGAAGTGTAATTGCTACTATCACAATATTCTCTTTCATATTAACATTTCACATACGAAAACTCAGAAGCAGAGGCAAACTATATGGTCAAAGTAATTATTTTTAGAGTCTATGGGGAGGCACTTACTACAGCTGAAGTATGCAGCGATGAAAGATGGCATCGACGATAGGGACCCAGAATCATGTCATGTATAGGAACATCTTTGCGTGTTACTGGCACTTCTCCTAGACTCTGAGGCAGTCGAGACTCGCTATCATCTGAGCTCTAAGAAAAAAAGTCTGAGATCAATCTGGACCTCCTCTCCTATCCCTTTCGTACTTGGAGGGGCTGTTGTCCATTTGCAGGGGGGCCATTCTGGCCCGCCCCTCTTTTTCATTGGGCAGTGGGCTGTTTTTCTCTCAGTAGTTCCTGCCCCAATTGGTTCCTTATTATACTGCCCCTGTCCATAGTCTACGAATTACCTCCCCACCATAATTTTCATTTGCAATACCACTTTGACCCTTATCATCTGAAGGTTTTACTGTGGGCCATAAAATAATTACCATCCATCTTACAATATTTATAGACTTTAGATCGCTATCACTGGCCACACCGACAGCTATTCTTCTATTTACTCCTGGTTTATAAGCCCCTATTTGCCCCTGCCTCTGCATCCTTTACAATAAATTCGTTCTTGGCCACACACCATGAGAAATTATACCATTCATCTTCTACATGAAGATGTTAATAATGTCTACCGCGTTTACCGAGGCATGCATGAGCGCGCCGTGGAATGGCTGATTGCACACAATCCAGCAGCTTGATGTCCAGAAATCTACACGCAGTATGAACACGAGCAGCTAAGTCACTTTCTGTGGTAACTGAGGCTCGATAGACAAATTCCTTCATAGGATCGCCCCATAGGAAGAGATCCAAAGGTGTCAGATCTGGCGATCGTAGCAGCCATAAAACCAGACCCCCAAGTCCAATTCAGCAGCCTAGGTATTCTAATAAAGCTTTTTTTTCGTGCACTGGATATGACACCACATTCTTCTTTCACTTTTTTCTTGAAAACTGGGGGTTGTAGATGTGTAGTTCTTTGGCCATTTTCTATGTACTCTAAGAGAGAAATCTTTCTGTGTAGAGTTTATGCGGTCTTGATGGGACACGTTGTATATATATATATATATTATTACTATTTGACAAAGCATATTCAACATAACCAAGTTTTTTGTTTTCTTCAATATTTAATATCATAAAAATGTGTTAAGAATAAACGCACTTAATAATGTGAGACACTAAACAGCGTCTATAGTGTTCATTACAAAATGACATAATACTCTATCATGAGCATATCAAAAAGTTCATTTTAATTTTTATGGTTCATACCACGTAGAAATCTAAAAGTAAACAAATCAGCCTAAAATTTTTATTTACAATATCGTTAAAAGTATCATATAAAGTTTTTCTGAATTAAAATCACTTGAGATGTTTAGATGACGTTGATTTATAATTGGAAAGCTATCTGAATAAATATAATAAAGCTTTCTTTTTGTCTAAATTATTTAATTTAAAACTGAACTTTTCACTTTAAAAAACAAAATTCAAAACTGCAAGTATTACTCGACAATTTTTAAACAGCCGTTAAAAATTTATATCGTGCGTAATGCAACCCCACCTATTGTTTTATAAGTCACTCTATAATATTTTCCGTATTGAAAATTTTGACTCAAAGGTGAAAGTAATTTTAATAGGAAATCTATTTCGTTTAAACTTATTTTACACTAAAAGCTTTACACACTACACACACATTTCAGTCAATATTCATTAACACAATGATATCCCAAAATGTTACGAGCACTTACTGCAATGATATTGACAACACTACTTCAATTACTCGTTTGATGTATCATGATCACAGTATCAAATTAATAGATACAAGTAACATCAAATCCCTACATTTAAAGATATTATATCCGTAATTACGAGGCCTTACTTGCTAGACAGACCGCATATTTCACATAGTATTTTGATTCAGGATTAGATTCAGTTTAACCTATTGCACTACAATATTATTGAAAAATTACTATGCATATATGTATTTTAATGGTATTCTCGTTATAAGTCTGTCGTTTGTTCAAATTCGGAATTTTTATATACCGAGAGAGCGTATGTAGTGTGTGCCAATGGTGCATGCCCATACTGTATTGGCTTTACCTTACACTAAACAGGGAGAAATACACACACCTCTGTGTTGATAATTTTCCTGTAATAATAAATAATTGATGAAGACCGTAAGATTCAGTTCATGGCGACCACAAAACTGTCCCAGTAAAATGTGCAGTGTTGTATGTACACTAATACTACTTGTTATAAATTTTTGTATCTAGGAGCACAATTTTGAGTTCAACAGTGATGACTGATAAGAAAATGTAGAGATGTAAAAAAAAGGTAGAAGTTCTTGTTCACAATCTAAAAAGAGGGAAAATAAAGGCTTCTTTTTGTCATAACATTGATTTGCTTTCACACTGTCTCTATGCCGTAATACATTTTCAACCCTCTAGAGTTAAATATGAATAGTGTTTATTTCGAAACAGCACAATAGTACGAACCATTGTATTCATTTACCTCAAGAAATATCTAAAGCTACTGAGAAATATTCCTTGTGATTTTGTGTATTACTAATTAATGAACATTCACGTGAGATTTGTGTCTTGCTTCTTTTATGCGCATTAACTACAAACAGGAAACTTTTGACAGCTATGGAATTGTGGATTTTAGTACAGAAATAAAACAATTTGAACATTTAAACAAAATTTTATGATGTGGTAGTAAAATGCTAACAAAAGTAAAAATGATAGTAAAATGCTAACAGGACAAAATATTTAAATGAAAAAAGATACTGAAAGGGCAAAGTATTGGTAGAAAATAAATGGTAAGTGATGGTCTGCAACAAATGTGAGATGTGCCTTTAATTATAAAAAGTTTACTTATCATAAATTAAAAGTACTTGTGGAATGAAGTCTAGAATGTGCCATATAGTAGTCATTGATAAGTCACCAGATGGTATCAAAATGTAATAAAATGCATTCCGTCATTTTTTGTTCACATATCAAATTGATTATTCGTCCCAAATAATTCATGTCATCATATGGATATCACTTAAAACGCGAGTCACACGATTCCTTGACAATGATAAGCATTATTTACAATCACAAAAAAGCGATAAAACAGTCCCACTCGCCATGGATGGCTTTTGGTGAACACGCACAAGACAAAACATGAACGGGAAATTTATTGATTATTAATAAATAAAAGAAGCTCAATTTGAGATAATTTTCTAAATTAATATTGATTTTTACAAGGCAGCAATATTACGTAGATAGAAAAAAAAGCCTTTACGATGAAAGGTATAAAATAAAAACACAATAGAGGAAGATAAAAAGTTAAATCAGAGCAATCAAAAGTGTCAAACTTCTGGTGAATAATTCAATCATAATTCTTTCAGAGGGAGAGTCATTAGAAATTAACAGAACTTTACAACTATGGGACAATTCTGTATAAAACTTACCTTGAGGCTTGGAGACGCGAGTCTCATCTTCCGTCTAATTAATAATTATTTATAACTGTTAGACGGCTGTTATATCGGCATCTATCCGTTGAAAATAATTATCATGGACGGTTAATCTGACTTATGATAAAAAAAATTTTAGGTAGTGTCTTCTAAGGAAACTACCGCGGGTTGTTAACGTAGGATTACTTATCATTGCTTAGCTCTTTTGCATGTGTATATGTATGTATGTGTTATCTATATATGTATCTATATATATGTACGTATGTATATATATATATATTTATATATATATATATATATATATATATATATATATATATATATATATATATATATATATATATATGTCAAAATTTTGACGCATTTTGGTACTTTTCTGCTTAACTGTTTACTGCTTGCCCAAGCAATACAGACTGGTTTTGGCGCGCTGGCAAAATTATAACTCACGACGACGGACGGTTTTAGCGTCTTAAATTTTGCTTTCCGAAGGAACGTTGTGGAAGAACGTATTCCTACGTTAAAAAACTTCCTATTGAATAAAGTCAGTGTAGTCCAACATAAAAAATTTAAATGTATATTCAGGGCAACCTATGGTGTCCTTAGCCTCAAAAAGAGAGGTTGAAAAACTTGAGGGAAGGTCTCTGAAAATAACACTTTCTTAGAATGTCGGGATATAATTTCTGTATAACATGTGGTCATTTCAAAATAATATCAAATAATCTTCATAAACCTAACAGAAAAGTTTCCATTTTTGAGCATTTTCTTTTATGAACTAAGAAATCACGCTCATGAACTTTGGAGGCAATCAATAAAGAAGATTCTTACATGGGTTATAATATGTTAGTTTGTAAAATGTGCAAATGTCTGGAGATTAAAAGTATAGTGTCTTTAATTAATTGCTTTTAATATCCACATACTGTAATAGACATTTGATTATTTACTGAAATTATCACTGTCGCAGTCTTTCCTACGAAGAACTAACAAATTTAGAAAATTTTTAAATACTTTTGCTGATAATTTAATACAACAAATTCTACAATTTTAGTATTTTCATCTAATTTAAATACCTTTAGAAAGTTATTTAAAAACTGTGAAAGTTGAATTGCATTTGGTTTAGTCATTGAAATAACCAAATACCATATCATGTTTTACAATTTGCTAAAGAACAACAACTAATGAAGTCCTTTTATGAGAATCTCATCAAAAGCAATTCTTTTTTTATAAAAGCATAACAATGACACTAAAACAGATAAAAGTACAAAATTATTTTGCTAGATCTAAGTGAAGTGCTCACATAAACTTCGTATAAAAAGGGCAAAATATGTAAAATAGTTATATTACATCAGAACTTGTCCAAAATTATACTTAAATCGAGAATAATGCTTCTCCTCAATAATTTCACGTAATGCAGTGCGGCGAAATACCTGATTATTTTGGAGTTGTTTGTTTTTTCTTCTTCCACTCTTAGAAACTTAATGGACAAAAAAATTAATCTTCCCCGTAGCATTTAATTGTATTCAACTGCAACAGAAGTATTTCTTCATAGAACAATTCATAACCAGGCACTATACATTACCTCAATTTTTCTAGAGAAGAGAGATTATTTCCATCGCTTTCCATTAGAGTGTAACGACCCATTTAGCAAACGCAATTATACCGTTCATTAAACAACATGATTATATTCAGGTTAATTAAGAACTAGATAAATCTATCGCCGAGATGGTATAAAAATGAATCACCGTTCTACATTATGTTTTGCATCATCATCGGACCACTGTAATTACTACAACTCTGAGAATTTTTTTCACTTTAGTTACTAAAATTTCTTAAAAATACTGCATTTTAGGCACTTATTTTCCGGCAGTTCGAGCAATATGAAAAGATTTTTACTACCTCAGCATACCATTTTAAAAAGATGCAATATCAGACGAGTAGGGATGAAATGGAAGGCTGGACTCATGCCTATAACTATATTTATCTCTCTCTTTGCATATATATATATATATATATATATATATATATATATATATATATATATATATATATATATATATATATATATATATATATATATATATATATATATATATATATATATATAAATATATATATATATATATATATATATATATACATATATATATATAAATATATATATATATATATATATATATATATATGAGTGTGTGTGAGCGTGGTGCCCGGTATAAAGGGCTAAAGTGAAAAGAAGTGATTTTTAAATA
Source organism: Dolomedes plantarius (assembly GCA_907164885.2). Classification (NCBI taxonomy): domain Eukaryota; kingdom Metazoa; phylum Arthropoda; class Arachnida; order Araneae; family Dolomedidae; genus Dolomedes; species Dolomedes plantarius. Next base: position 164,779,224 of record OU015492.1, read on the forward strand.
TTTGTTAGTATCGATAAAAAAAAACTTTTGACTTGTATAAAAGGTTTAAGTCAATCAATTATGTATACAAAATTATATTTCTGCGATTGGTATAAAAGCCGATAACTTGGTATATTTAAATCACTGTTTTTGACTATATATATATATATATATATATATATATATATATATATGTGTGTGTGTGTGTGTGTGTGTGTATGTATGCATGCATACGTATATATATGTTTGGAAAATCATATAAAAACTGAAAAATATATAGACATTTAGATTATAAAATTTCTGCATCGTCATATAACATATCACCTCATAATAAAAAAAAAATAATATTAACTGCATACTTATCAACAAAAAATTTCAGTCATAAGTTTAAATTTTCTTTGTTACACTACAAATCTGTTGCCAAAAAATAAAAATTAACGCTAATAATCGTAATTATGTAACGTCTTATTTATATCATATATAAATATATATATATATATATATATATATATATATATATATATATATATATATGACAGTTCCTGAATTGGAAAACTGACTTCTTAAAGTCACGGAGTTATGTATAGTCATGGATCAAAACACGTGTAATAAACAATGAAATGCTGATAGCAGTTTAATGAAAATTACTATTGAGTACTTCAAATTTGTACTTAGTTCATACCTCTAGAGCCCTCCGCATGCCTCTCCTTACTCTAAACGATGCAGGTGATGACTGTAGTTAATTATCGCCAAAATTTAAGCTAGGCTACTAATGATATGGATTAGTCCACTTTTCCTCTCAGGCTTCCATAATGAAAAGATTTTTATGCTTTGATTGATGAAACTTTGCCATAGCAACCAATCGACTACCTGTGGAAATGCGATATGCCATTAATCTGTTTATCTTATTGGAAACAAACAATATTTCACTGGCGTAATGTTGGAAATTTAGGTGATCGCCTCATAAATTTCAATAACTGTTCAAACAGCGGGTTAACCAATCTTATTGTTTCTTCACACTGATGATCTTTCAATAAAAAGTGAGTAAAAAATTAAGATGGTAATGGATGAGCCAATTCTCCTGTGATGAGAACTAATTGAGATATTAACTAATAGTAGCTACTGCTCAAAGCTTTATTGTATATTTATAACGAAAAAACGATGAAGTCTTGTCATTAACTCTCGCTATCCCATTGAAATTTTCTGCATGTGAATTTGTATATGGGTTTACAAACGTATGGATTAATTAACTTAACTCAAATTAGAAATGGAGTCACATCGTACACAACTTTAAAAAATTCATTTACTAGAAACTTAAATAAAGGAAATACCACTTCTTTACTTTTTCATTGTTGCAATCTTCATGTTAGAACAATGCACCATGTCAGAAAAACAGACCGGTGACAGACATAGGAAATCAAAAAGATCTATAATATAAAACATCATAGTAAAAAAGAGTAACTTCAAATTAATATTTGTCAGTGGCTAATCATTTGATATCAGTACTGGGGCATCAAACACATAGTGTACACTGAATCCTAAGAATTAGTTCTTCAAATATAAATACCTATTTTAAATTATTTTGTTTGATACTGACGAAGGCTTGAAATGTAAGGAATAAATCTTTGGAAAGTACGAACCTAACCTTTTGTCCAGAATTATGTTCAGTATTATTCTATGAACGAAACTTTAATATAATTGATAAAAACTGAATGCACAGAATAAACTACAGGGTGGCTAATAAATACTGTGACAAATATCGAATCATTTAATTACGCACAGATGAAATAGAAAATGGAAAATACAACAATATTATGAACATTATAAATGAAAGTTTACCATGAAATAATTTTACTCGAATCGACCGCCATCTTTATCGATTACTAAAGATAATCTCTTACGCCACTGTCCTATTGCGGCACGAATCATTTTATGAGGTAATTTGTCCCATTCACTCCGTATGGAAGCTTTGAGGGAGTCCGAACTTCTGTGCTGCTTAGCATTTACTTTAGACTCTAAAATCCCCCAAATGCAATAGTCTAAAGTATTTAGATCTGGTGAAGAAGGTGGCCAATCTTCTTGCTTGATAAACTTGGCATGGATAATTGGCATGGAGCCATTCCTGTGTTGTTTTGGATCGGTGGGACGGTGCAGAATCTTGCTGAAATATCCAATTCTTTTTGGGATACAATCTGTTAGCATGTGGTAATAAACGTGTAGCCAATACTTCCTGTTTGTAATATTCAGCATTGATTTTTACCCCTTTATCGATGAATTTCAGAGGCAGTTTTCCATTGTGTGACACTGCAGCCCAAACCATAACAGAATTCTTGTTCTGAAAGCGTTTAACAGTTCGAAGATTTTCAGGTATATCCTCGAAGGTTGCTGAATATACAACATCATTTTTAGCATTATAACTTTGTTCTGTACAAAACAGCTTCTCATCAGAGAAAATTATTTTTTCAACACTTTTGCTACCGTGCCGGTTCAGCAATTTCTTACATCTTTGTAACCTTTTTACAATTTGTGCAGTAGTCAAACCTTGAACTTTTCTTTTGCGATAAGGGCGAAAACCTAGGTCTTCATTTATGATAAGTTGCATAGTTCTGCGACTGATGTTCCCTTCTGCAGCCATTTTATTTGCAGAACGTTGTGGATTTCTTCGTATCTTTTCACGAATTATTTTGATACTTTCTTTTATACGAACAGTGCTTGGACGACCGGACCTTGGTCGATCTTTACAGCTATTGGTATCCAATAATCGATTTATAGTCCTATATATAAACGTCTTATTAAAACCAAGGCATTTTAATTGCTTAAATATTTTACCTGCAGAAAATCCGCGATCAAAAAGCTGTTTAACCATTAACCTTTTGGCTTCCATCTTTAAAAATATTCTACATGTTTTACTTTAAACAAAAATCGTCTGCGTTTACAAAAAGTTGCCAATCACACAAATAGATAGATAAATTGTTTTTCCAAACGATTAAAATTAACTCTTTTGGAGTGTTACAGTATTTATTAGCCACCCTGTAGTATAACATACTTCCATATGTTCTTCATTTGAAGGTTTCAGTTCTTAAATTTTATCCAGCATAATTACATTAATGTATGTGTTTTCCTAAAGCTATTGCTTATGCATGTTATGGCAAGGTTTTTCAGTGCACAAATCTTTGAATGTATCTATGTATTTTTCTTATTTATAGACTTTTGGGAAAGTATAATATATTTACATGACAATTCAAAAAATAAGAAATATGTTTTCAGTTTCCGTTTCGTAAATGCATTAAAGAACTAAAAAATATTTAAAAATTGGACATAATTATTGACTCTCTTAAAAAATATAATTTAGCATACATATCTAATCTGCAAATTTAGAGTGTATAAATCAAATAATACTATATATTTATCTTCATTTAACTATTACTTTCACTCCCTCTAAGAAAATATGCTCAGTAATGTTCATTGATAAGCAAATCTAGATTGAAGATAAATGTTTATTAAATTCACAACTTAAGGCGTTGTCTGGTTGGTTAAAAGCGTACGGTCAACTTTTGTTACACAAAATATCTACGAAGCATTAGGGAAGTCAATTAATATTGAGAAAACTTGTCAGACGTTCAGAACATTAGATACAACTGTCAAAAAACTATACTCTCGGAAGAATTGCAAATGTATGTTTTATTCTTTCACTACAGACTACAAGGCAAATACAGCTTTACGATTTAGACATTACCTGTTTCATACAAACAACCAAATCTAAAAAAAATTTTAAAAAGAGAAAATGCTGGGGACATCATTTGTTGTTCTTGAGCAATGAAATTTTATATGCTCTGGGAACTAATAATATCTCATTATCATGAAATTAAATTATGTACATTTCTTATTACTTCAACATTTTTACACCTCCTAAATATATATCATCTATAAACGAAAATTAGCAGCGTACCACAAAACTGAGAAAAAATAGCTTAATGACGACTTAATACCTGATGATATTAACAGTATATTGGGAATTTCTAGACGTCCCTACTCTTTAATGAAGACAGAGATGCCTTTTCACCAACTAATTCCAGATGCCGTGAGTCTCCACAGAAACGACTCGCGTCGTTGCGAGACTAAATAGTTTTCAGGCAAAGGTGTGACATTTCATTAACAGAGGAGAGTGAGGATTCCTTTAAGAGCATGTTGACATATAGGCTTTAAGTGCATTCTCCCTCGTGCGTTGATTAATTTTCATCAAATTGAACTAGAATCTTGGTGTTCACCTTCGAGCCATTAAAGTGATTTCTCTTTAAGAGATGAAGATTGGCAAAAATCATATCGCAACCTTCTTTTAACGAGGAATTCAGCAGAAATATATTTCATCCTAGTTTTACACGGATACTAGTCTGGTATAAGATACTGACATCGTGCAGTTTTTGAAAAAAACATCCCGAGTGAATTAAATTATATGTTAGTCATAAATATTACATTTATATACAGTCGAACCTAGTTATAACGAACTTCAAGGGACCAAAGGTTATGTTCGCTTTATCCGGTGGTTCGCTATATCCGAATTGTTAAGAAAAATGCTAGAGTTCACAAAATGTATATCTCATTAGTTCCAATGTGTATTCTATAATGATGTATTTAAAAAATGATGAAATCTATTAGAAATTATCATCAGTGAATTAAATCGACTAAAATCGATTACATTAAAGTGACACAACACTAATTAAATTACGTACAATAGGAAAACGGCGGGATCAAAATTTTCGTTCTTAATATCCGTGAGTTCGTTATAACGGGGTTCGACTGTATATATATATAGTAAAAATAGATTGACGATGAAAGTATATTAAATTAGCAACATTTGGGGTTGGCTGGTTGGTTACAGCTCTGCGGTCAACTTTTGCTACACAAGACAACACAAAACGTCAGGGGAGGGAGCTCAAATCGAGCTTGCTTATCAGGCATTCAGAACACTAAATGAGATTGTCTATAAAATTACATTACCGGGAAAATTGCAGATACATCTCTTCAACATATTCTTTCCCTACAGACATTTTCTGAGTACCAGACAAAAGTGTTTTTACGGTGTAGATAGTTTATGTTTCATACAAACATTAATGTAATTTGATATACTGGTGTATTCTGGAAATTAACAGTATCTCATTTTCATGAAATTACACTACATACGTTTTATGTCTTCAACGTTTTTACTCCTCCCAAAAATATATCATCGGTAGATAAAAATTAGCAGCCTACCCCAGAATTGAAAAATATAGTTTTATGCTGACTTACTACTTGATGATATTAACGGTATATTGGGAATTTCTAGATACCCCTGCTCTTTAATGAAGACAGAGATGCCTTTTCACCAACTAATTCCGGATGCCATGAATCTCCGCAGAGACGACTTGCATCGTTGCGACACTGAATAGTTTTCATGCAGAGGTGTGACAATTCATTAACGGGGGGATAGTGGGGATTCCTTTAAGACCACGTTGACACGTCGGCTTTAAGTGCATCCACCCTCGTGCTTTGCTTAATTTTCGTCGGACCGAACCAGAATCTGTGCATTCAACTTCAAGCCATTAAAGTGATTTCTACCTTAAGAGAAGAAGATGTCCAAAAATCCTATCACAACTCACTTTTAACGAAGAATTCAGCAGAACTAAATTTTACTGTAGCCTTTAACGGATAATTGTCTGTTATGGGATACTGATATTATGTAGTTCTTGTAAAGACATAACGATGGCCATAGTGAATTAAATTAAGTATTAATTACGTAATGATTCTCAATTTATTGTTTTGAATAATATAATTTAACATACATACCTATTCTGTACATTTAGCATGTATATTCCTATCAAATTAGACTATATACTTATCTTGATTTTAATATTATTTTCCCAAGAATATATGTTCAATATTTTAGATTGACAATCAAATACAGAATGAAGATAAATGTTTATTAAAATCTCAATATTAGGGTTTTTCTGGTTTGTTTAAAGCCCTACAGTCAATTTTTGCTGCACAAGACACACACACACAACAATATGACATCTGATATCGAGCTAATTTTTCAGGAAATCAGAACATTGAATACGACTCTCGGAAAAATTGTATTACCAAAAATAATAATAATAATAATAATAATAATAATAATAAAATTTGCAAGTACATCTCTTCAACTAATTCTTCCCCCACTGGCATTTTCTGAGTACTACGTAAATACAGTATTACGATGTAGATAGTTTCTATATCATGCTTCAAACATCAAAATCTAAAAAAAAATTTCAGGTTATCTCTTCTAACAAAACTACCGCGGGTTATTAACGTAGGATTACTTACCTCTTTTGTATGTATATATGTATGTATGTGTTATGCATATATGTATCTATATATATATATATATACGTATGTATATATATATACATATATGTATGTAAAAATTTTGACTCATCTTGGTAATTTTTTGTGTAACTGTTTACTGCTTGACCAAGCGATAGACTGGGTTTGGCGCGATGCCAAAATTATAACTCGCCAGGACGGACGGGCGGACGGTTTTAGCGTCGGAGATTTTTCTTTTCGAAGGACCGTTATGGAGGAACGTAATCCTACGTTAAATAAATTTTAAATGGAAAACACTGGGCCCCTTTTCTGTTGCTGTTAAGTAAAGTATTCTATAAATTATGAATATCTTACTTTCACGAAATTAAACTATGAACTTTCTATAACTTCAACATTTTTATTCCTCCCAAAAATAAATCACCAATAAATAAAAATTGGTAGTATACCACAGAACTGAAAAAACATAGTTTAATGCCGATTTACTGCCTGACGATATTAATAGTATATTGTGAACTTCTAGAAATCCCTCCTCTTTAATGAAGAAAGAGATGCCTTTCCACGAACTAATACGGAAGGCCATGAGTCTCCGCAGAAACGACTTGCATCGTTGCGACACTGAATAGTTTTCAGGCAAAGGTGTGACGTTTCATTAACTGGGAGATAGTAGGGATTCCTTTAAGAGCACGTTGACACGTCGGCTTTAAGTGCATCCACCCTTGTGCATTGATTAATTTTCGTCAAATTGAACCAGAATCTTAGCTTTCAACGTCGAGCCATTAAAGTGATTTCTCTTTAAACTTTTCCTTACGGGGTGGGATAGCATGTATCCATGTATCCCAAGAAAACGGACACAAGAATATATATATATATATATATATATATGTGTGTGTGTGTGTGTGTGTGTGTGTGTGTAATAAATTAAATATTAGGCCCTCCATTCTATCATTTAAATTCCCTTTCCTAAATCCAATCCCCAGTAACATTACTTTAGCGTTTTAAAAACCCATAGCAACAGAACTTCCCATAAAACAGCAAACGTTGCATTTCTACACGTGTATACGTCTCGAGAAAGGCGTGAGTTCGCATCGCCAGCCCCAAATTCCGCTGACATTTCAAAACAACAGCCACATGTACCTCGCTTCTAGCGCGTAAGGTTGAAAGGTGATATTACACTTCGCTTCGAGCTGTCGTCTGAGATGGACAGATGTTACTATCGCTCTAATAAAACTATTCGACACGACTGCTTCAAAATTTTAATTCCTTTCAGGCTGAGTCTAGCTCCAGCCATGTAAATTTGAGCTAGTTTTCCTTTTCAGGTTTCATTTTAGGAACGATATGTAATGGATATATTACATATATATATATATATATATATATATATATATATATATATACATACATACACATATATACATACATACGTACTTACATACATAAATATATATATATATATTTACATATAACCCCCTTAATGGCCGTTCACATACAAGGGGGGTATGAAGTTTCCCGTTCTACAGGGGTAATCGATAAAATGGGCCCCGTAAGCTAAAGGTACGAAGATTGGCCAAAAATCGTATCACATGTCACAAAAAACTTTGAAAAATTCTGCAGACTTATATTTCATTCTCTCTAGTTTTCCGAGGGTACTTGTCTTGTGTGGGTATATATATATATATATATATATATATATATATATATATATATATATATATATATATATATATATATATATATATATATGTACATATATATATATATATATATATATATATGTACATATATATATATATATATATATATATATATATATATATATATATATATATATATATATATATATATATAATGTTTGACTTCCCCGCGCTTTTCAGTGAGTAATTATTTAAATGTGAAATACAGCCTACATATATTCGTAATATACATAACATTCATAAATTTCGCAATTTATATATTACTGGTTTTCTAAGCAATTTATTCATTAGTTCCCACTTGAAAATTCATTGCATATTAACTGAATATAATACACAAATGTTGTCATTCCATAAAAATATAAGAAACACTTTTCTATATTTACGTCATATCCCTAAATTATACAGTTCGAATTAACAAGTGCAACTAATTTCTTTTAGAACTATGATCCGTCGCTCTAAATGCTAATTTCCCGAAATGAGCACAAAAAAAAAATCATAGCCAAAATCACCGAAAAGAATGCTTAGTTTTATATAAACTTTTCTTCTTTTTTTTTCCTTCTTCTTCTCTGCTTATATTTCTCTTTCTTTATGAAATTCAAGGTAATTTTGATGGAATGTCTAAATGAAAACTTTTATAACCCGAGGATTACATTGCCGAAGAATACACAATAATCCATTAATAGAAATTGAATAAAATCCTCAGTGGGGATTCAGGCCCTTAATAAAACCTTAGCAAATCTAATAAGGCTGAGTTTACCCGCTTCTCACTTTGCTTTTAGGAACTGCAAAGTAATTGGACTAACTTGGGTAAAAGTCATGTTAGTCAAAATAAAATAAATCACATAAAAGAAATGGATGTTTTCGGAATATCACTTAATTTCATCATTTGATTTGATTTTCAAGTATATATAAATCCAGAAACGAAATGTTATATTATTTCTGGTTGATAAAATACTCACTCATTGGAACACTATATATATATATATATATATATATATATATATATATATATATATATATACATATATATATATACATATATATATATATATATATATATACATATATATATATATATATATATATATATATTTATATATATTTATATATATATATATATATATATATATATATATATATATATATATATATATATATATATATATATATACATATATATATATATATATATCCCTGAATTTATTAACGTCCAACGCGAATGCAATGTATCTTTTCTCATACATCATTTTAATCAACATGGCAGCTTGATCATTTATTTATTAGGAAGATATTACAAAAATCTTTAACAACTAGGATTTCTTTCTATTCATATTATTTCATCTCTTATACATGCATACGTTTAATTAGATTCCGTATATCGTAATAGACAAAAACGTTTTGAGAGTGATTTTGTATAAAGATAAGAATATTATACAGCATATTTAGAATACTTCATTTAAATCTAAAAATTCCAGATCATATGACTCATTTATATTAAAAATATTGTCAGTAAGTTAAAATATTACGCAAGATACAAATATTATTTCTTGCAAAATTTGATTTTAAGTATCTTAATAGACGAAAACATTCTGAGTGTGATTTTATAAAGAGTTGAAAATATTTAAAAGGAATATTTTGAACACTTATAAAGAGAAAACTAAGAATAACCTCCAGATCATGTGACTATATCTGTAGTAAAAATATTGTCAGCAAGTTAATATATTACACAAGATGCAGATACTATTTCCGGTATAATTAGATTTTATGTATCGTAATAGACGAAAAGATTCTGAGTGTGATTTTATAAAACGATAAAAATATTTATACGAAATATTTCGATAAGTTATAGATGAGAAAACATAGAATAATATCCAGATCAAATGACTATATCTATAGTAAGATAAATTGTCAGCAAGTTAAAATATTACACAAGATACAGATATTGTTTCCAGTATAACAAAGCGATGTTCTCTAACTACAAGTCATTTATGAGGCGGAAACAACATGCAGGCTCATCGGTGGAAAACAAATTTCATTGTGAAGAACAAATTTAATGGTATCATCTTAGCTTTATCATTATGTATTATTAAGTTATTACCAAAAACTTTAACAATTAGGATTTATTTCTATCCACATTATTTCATCTCTTGTAAGTGCATACGTTTAATTATATTTCATGTACGGAAATACACGAAAACGTTCTGGGTGTGATTTCATAAAACGATAAAAATATTTATATATAATATTTCGATTACTTATAGATGAGAAAGCGGGGAATAACTTCCAAGTCATATGACTATATCTAGAGCAAAAAAAATTGTCAGCAAGTTAAAATATTACACAAGATACAGATATTATTTCCGGTATAACAAAGCGATGTTCTCTAACTACAAGTCATTTATGCGGCGGAAACAACATGCAGACTCATCGGTGAAAAACAAATTTCATGATGAAGAACAAATTCAATGGTATCATTTTAGCTTTATCATTATGTATTAGGAAGTTATTACCAAAAACTTTAACAATTAGGAATTATTTCTATTCACATTATTTCATCTCTTGTAAGTGCATACGTTTAATTATATTTCATGTACGGAAATACACGAAAACGTTCTGGGTGTGATTTCATAAAACGATAAAAATATTTATATATAATATTTCGATTACTTATAGATGAGAAAGCGGGGAATAACTTCCAAGTCATATGACTATATCTAGAGCAAAAAAAAAATTGTCAGCAAGTTAAAATATTACACAAGATACAGATATTATTTCCGGTATAACAAAGCGATGTTCTCTAACTACAAGTCATTTATGCGGCGGAAACAACATGCAGACTCATCGGTGAAAAACAAATTTCATGGTGAAGAACAAATTTAATGGTATCATCTTAGCTTTATCATTATGTATTAGGAAGTTATTACCAAAAACTTTAACAATTAGGAATTATTTCTATTCACATTATTTCATCTCTTGTAAGTGCATACGTTTAATTATATTTCATGTACAGAAATGGACGAAAACGTTCTGGGTGTGATTTCATAAAACGATAAAAATATTTATATATAATATTTCGATTACTTATAGATGAGAAAGCGGGGAGTAACTTCCAAGTCATATGACTATATCTAGAGCAAAAAAAAATTGTCAGCAAGTTAAAATATTACACAAGATACAGATATTATTTCCGGTATAACAAAGCGATGTTCTCTAACTACAAGTCATTTATGCGGCGGAAACAACATGCAGACTCATCGGTGAAAAACAAATTTCATGGTGAAGAACAAATTTAATGGTATCATCTTAGCTTTATCATTATGTATTAGGAAGTTATTACCAAAAACTTTAACAATTAGGAATTATTTCTATTCACATTATTTCATCTCTTGTAAGTGCATACGTTTAATTATATTTCATGTACAGAAATGGACGAAAACGTTCTGGGTGTGATTTCATAAAACGATAAAAATATTTATATATAATATTTCGATTACTTATAGATGAGAAAACGGAGAATAACTTCCAAGTCATATGACTATATCTAGAGCAAAAAAAATTGTCAGCAAGTTAAAATATTACACAAGATACAGATATTATTTCCGGTATAACAAAGCGATGTTCTCTAACTGCACGTCATTTATGCGGAGGAGAAAAAAGTGTTTCAGCGAGCAACATTCAGGATTTTCGCTGAAAAACAAATTTAATGGTGAAGAACGAACTGTTTTATTACACCCTCTCGTGCATCATTAATGAAAAGGGAGAAAGCCCGGCAAAAATAGCGGAACTTTACAGGAACAGATTCGCGGTTGGAGGAGGAAACATTTTACAACTTTGTTGTGATATGCGACTTCCCCTAGCCAAAGTAATAGACTTAAAAAAATTAATAACAGAGGTATTTCTCCCAATTATGTGTTCTAAGTGTGTAAAAAGGGGAGAAAAAAATTCACTTTTCTTGAAGTGAAAACGACGTTTTTCAAAATTTATTCGAAGAAAGAAACTAATGAAAAGTAAAATCAAACCTAGGTTTTAAATTGTTCTTAAAATAGATACTTTATGACGAATCACTTTTATTTCTTTTTTAATGCTACTATTGAAAAAAGGAAATTACGAAAGAATGGGTTTATTTTCTAAATGTTATGTTAAAATGAACCTGGCTTAAAATGATCATTTTATGCAGAGTATCATGAGGTCTTGCATTTACATAAGAAGTTAAAGCAGGGGTTCCCAACCTTTTTCCTACATCGACCCCTTTTAAAAGAATGATTTTCTTCAACGACCCCCTCACATTATTCTCTATAACATACAGCATACAACATAATTATAATACTAATAATTACACATAAAACACTTAAAGATAACAATTTGACTAAGAATATGAACAAGAAATTAGAAAAAGTGGTTTCTTAGGTTTATATTTTATTATTTTTGTGCTATTTTCATTTCAAATTTCACAAATATAAACAAGATTTCAGAAACACAGATTGCAATTGCACAAAATCTCGATTTCAATTAATGTGGTGGTTGTGCCTAATGCATTGATACAATTTTTTTTTAATATTTCGCCTGAAATTTCTTATCATTGTATAGTCACAATAACTAACATAACGAATATAAATATATATTAATGCATGTTAAAATGGATATTATCTAATAATTACATTCCTAAAAAATTGAATTAAATTTTAAAACAGAAAAATTTATCATCGACCCCTAATAGACCCCTGGAATACTATAGACCCTTTTTGAATTTCCATCGACTCCCAAGGGGTCCACCTGGACCCCGTTGGAAATCCCTGAGATAAAGGTTGTTCTTTACACATTTTTCATGAATTATGTAAAAAACAGTGCTAATGTTAATTTGATCTAATTCATGTTATGAAGAGAAAAAAAAGATCTTTTGTTCAAAAGTTATATCTGGGTAACTGAGAAATGTTAAATATTTTAATTACGATACTGAGAGGTTAGCAGCAGTTAGCAAAATATTTCATTGTTGCTCGGAATCAGGGTTGAATTCTCGTGTTCCACAACTATGATGGAATAAGCAATGTTTGTTTTTGCTACTTTTCCAGATAAACTGAAACATTTCTTCCCTAAGAGATACTCATAGAGTCAGGAACTCTATAAAAAACTCTTATAATAATACAATCCATTGCGATTTTATGTATCCCAGTGCAATTATTTTTCAGCAAATATCCTGTGATCGGGATTTTAATTACCATGTTTTTATTAACTCCTTTCTTGTTTGCCCAGTACAAATCTTGCAATCGATTTTTAACTAATTTCCCGACTAGCTAGACATTTGAAATTTTTAAAATAGCTCAGAACACGATGACAATGCATTTTTTTAATACTTTTAGCCATCTTTAAGCATGATTGAATTCATTTTCAGTTAATTGTGTTGCTTGAAAATTTCTTATAATTGCTCTTATTTGATAATTTTCTTTCAAGTTGGTAGGATAATTCCTGAAAAGAAATTCTAAAAAAGTATTTATTAATGCATAGAATTGTCAAGTTTATATGATTCAATAGAAAATTTAGAAACGTGGTACATAAAAAGCTATTTTTATCTTGTAATTATTTTTTTCACCATGTTGAAATCATCATGTTGAAATTTTTTAACCATAAAATTACTCTTTATCGACATTGGAGGTCATGTATTTCACTTATTTATCCGAAACCTACTTTTAGAAAATATTGGTTCTGTTTTTCTATCTCTCTTTTGGGATCTTTGATAACATAATAAATCAATAAATATCTTACCAAAGTGACAAAGAAATAGTTCATGAAGATAAAAATTTAAGCAATAACTCTTTTCTATAAATAAGTTCTCTTCTTTTTTTATTTTTAGTTTCCCATTTGTAACGGGAACTTCTTAATGGCTTTTGTTTCTTTGTTTCTGTTTTTTCTCAACTTAACTAAACAGTTATTAAGTGCAACCATATGTTTCATTAGGCAAAAAAAAAAAAAAACAGAAATAACAAAGCATCTCAAAAGCTCTCTGACAGCCGCAAAGGAGAAAATTTCCCTTCCGGTAATGTCCAACAAATGGATTAGCCAATGAACACAAATAAAATTTCTTTCAAAAGCATGCCGGTTAAAACTTAGTTAAGGAAATTTTATTTGACATCAATCACGTTTAAGTAAGATTTTATAAATGTCCTATTAATGAGATGTATGGGGTACGCGGAGAGTTTGATCATAGAACTACTTAAATTCATATGTTTTTTAAAGTATCTTATGTGAAAGGGGGAAAACCATAGGAACGGCGTAGGAGGAATAATACCATCTGCGAAGTGATTTTTAAGTGGATGTGTACTTTGTTTTCAAATACGAGAGCACGTAATGCTCCAGAGTCATGCTTCACACTCGCTGCCTTAGTAAATAAGATTCTCACCAAATTATAAAATTTACAAGGTTAGATTCAGTATTCCATTATTCAGTATGTCAACTGTTAAAATGATAAAACTGCATACTAAGTGCATAAAATTCTATAGAATTGCCTAGTTATGTTAGCTATCTCAATGTCTTTCGTATACGTTTTACATATTCCTATTTTACTCTGACTACAATATCTTTGTCCCCCTTTGAGGTAACTGATTTGGTTAGGCCTCCTGATGAAGAGACCGGTCAGTTACCTTGTTATATTGTTTATTTTTTATACTGCTACAGAATCTTGCATTTATGGTGCGTTTAGCTCTAAGCTCAGGATTTCTGTTTATTTCTTTTGACTGTCATTGCGTTCTTCCTGTTATATAATATCTTTTTCTGTTGAATTATTTACGTTTTGATAGTTACAATATCTTTGTTAATACAGTGAAACTTCTTCATCTGGCCACCCCTCTAAGCGGTCATATATTGTTAAGAACTGATTCAAGTTCTCCACAGAGCTAATATTATGGAAGAAACTTCTTTTCGACGGCCAGCCCTCAAAACGGCAATTTTTTTTAGAACCATTACTGGCCGCCATAGAGAAGTTTCACTGTACTCCTACTGTTGTGCAAACAAATAAGATTTAAAGCTATACCACCCTGCTTAAAGTTACAAACCTTCTCTTTCAGTTTTTAATCCTGTCATATTAACATATAGAAATTATATGAGAGCATACTTTTTGAATCACTTGAATCCATCCAAAATTATTCTTCTAGACCGAATTTCTTTTACGTCCTTAAACGAAAGTGTACATGGCTCATTTTAAATTTCAACGCCTAGCAATAAGGGCGAATGTTTCGCACAGCACCATACTTTAGCCACAATACCTCTCGTAAGTACTTACAAGTCTGAAAATTTAGCGCGTCAAATCTGCTCATATAAAGTACTTGTGCCTCGCGCAGGCACGAAGATTTTTAACTGGCTGTCACACGCAAAACCACTTTCAGCTAACTAATTCAAGAGACGTATCCACTCGCCTGTCTTTTGGTTCCGTAATTACCACAGTCTTTATGTTGTGTAAAGTAATTCAGCTGTTCTCAAAAGTATGAAGGCGTGCTGTTTACTGCTCGGTAGTTTATAATTTCCTATTGTCCAGCTGCGACAAGAAAAGATATATTACTCAGGCAGCTTTTTCCGCTAAGCATGGTGTTCAGAGCTCACGAAGTTATTGATTTTTCGTTTGAACTACTAGTTTATCTAAAAGGGATTTTTTATCATTTTTGCCATAGTCTTTTAAAGAATATTTAAGTTGAAATGTTTTTAAATATATAGTTAGCGTTAGTAGTTACTTTATGCAAGCAAACTTCAAAAATATGATTATAAAATACATGCATTATTTCTTCAAATATATTCGGAACCTGAGCTGAATTGGAATGCTTACGATTCTCTCATATATGTGCATAAAACATGTAGATATTTGAGTTAAAGAAGCCTGTTACTCCATTAGTGGTAATGCCGGGGGGATGGCCGATGGATTTAGTGACGGACTTACTGTACCAATGTCTGCTGGTTTGGGTCCCATATTGGCAGTGGAGCATACAGACGATCTAAAGAAATTCGATCTAAAGAGTTCCGGTCAATTCAACTTTCGAATAGTAAAATGTGCACATATAGCTCTAAGACCCAGCCAATAGTCAGCAGTAGCAATTCCTTTTGTGCCAGTTTTTACGAATATCTGCTACTAGCGGAAGCAAACTATTCATAGTGTTACTCATAGAATGCCGTACCAGTGATAAGGGACACTGACAAACAAACAGGACATACTCAAAGGACAATAGCTGACAACACTACATGATAGGGAAACATCGGTTCCCTGATGACTGGAAGACCACACAAGCTGATAAAACGTACTATAAGATAGCTGGGTGAAAGTACGTTCAAAAACAAAAACGTCTCTACTAAAGGAAAGCAACGCTTCAGATATCTCTATCAGTGGTAGAATCGTCTACGCTGAGTCATATACGCTGGGTGTTGGCTGTTACGGTAAATCGTCTGCACGTAAGATAAAACATGGCTAGTATGAATACGAAATGACATTTTCATAGGTGCCTTCCCCATTGATGCTGAGTTTAGATGACTGAATAATAGTGTTTTTAAGGAACAAATTGCGCAATTCAGTGTCATGCTTCGATAGGTGCGTTCCATGTGGAGAAATAGACTGAAGAATGGCCTATAATGAACTGTATTACTAAAATTGCTCACTATGGAGATGGTTCCATCATAGTCTTAGGGATCGGTCCATAGGTTGCTTTAGCAAGAAGCATGATCCTATAAATGGATAGTTGTTTTAAGGGGACTCACTACCCCTAAATCTTTAAAACATTCGATTTTTTGAAAAAAAATATATGTTAAAGCCCGATTATTTCTGAACAAAATAAAGCAAACCGCATGAAAATATTCCGCTTAGTTTCGGAGATATTGATATTCTAAATATTTAATTACTGATCAAGTTTATGGTAAGAAAAATTTTAAACTCATTTTTCTCAAAATGTAATTTTGCATCATTCCGCAACTGATATCTCAAAAACTATGAAACATAATTCCATGAAATGTTCATCACTGCATAATCATGTTATTTTATTGCGTCTGAACTATAATTATTGCAATCACTGCACATTTTGTTATTTTTTCAGGGGTAAATTAATGCAAAAATTTAAGGAAATTTTAAGTATATTTTGAGCAGTTTTAAAAAAATAGAAAAAAATTTTAATGTTGAATGTTTTATGTTCATTTGTATTTTCAATTATGTATTTTAAATATAAAACAGGAATTATACATTTAAGTGTAAAATTAATTTCATAGTTCTACGCGCAAGCCAGTATACAATAAAAATGCTTAAAAAACAAGGTATATCTAAAGCATTTTTTTAAAAAATTATTTAAAATTATTTGGAGAGTTGAAAATTTGTTTATTAAAATAAATATATCAATTTATCATATACATAAAATTTGGAAAAATTGGGAGTAAATTGAAATAGTTACAAAGAGTCAAAAAGTATGAAAATATTCCTTATTTCCTCGAATTAAGAGTCGTGAGTCCCCTTAGCCTTTTCCAAACTTACTGTGTTATGATAGTGTAAAAGAACAGACAATAATCGATAAAGCTTACTGCTATAATGCACAGTGTATTAGAATTTGGATTGTTGAGAATAAAATGTTAGACTCGCCTCTTCCTTTCATGAATCTGATTGAGTACATCTAGTGTAATTTGCTGGATGAAGATTATGGCTTCGGCTACCACGACTTTCTTTTTCCTCATGTCTAGCAACTGCTACGCATAAAATTTGGGGGGTATACCTAGATGAACTGCCAAATAATTGAAACCAGAGGGAGTCTAACTAACAATCCAAACACAAAATAAAAATTACTTGATAAGAGAAACCCATCGGAAACCTTTTGATCAATTATCTATAAACCTCATTATAAAGCATATATGAATTTAGGATCGTTCAAGAATATAAAATTCTTATTTAAAACATTTGTTCAGAAGTGATACTTTTCAGTTTGATAATATTTCTGTAGCACTTTACAACATTTATTCAAACATGCTTTAACATTATTTAAACCTTTTGATCAATTATCTATAAACCTCATTATAAAGCATATATGAATTTAGGATCGTTCAAGAATACAAAATTCTTATTTAAAACATTTGTTCAGAAGTGATACTTTTCAGTTTTATAATATTTCTGTAGCACTTTAAAACATTTATTCAAACATGCTTTAACATTATTTAACAAAGATAATAAATTTTTAAAAAAAAATTTAACTTTAACGAGAATATGATTCAACTAAGAAATAAGAACTAAATGCTTTTTGAAACCATTAAGGGTGTACAATAGACATTGAAACACACCTAAAAGAAATGCACGTTAAAAGAATTCCTAGAATATAATCTGAACATGAAACTCACTGTGGAATGTGACCAAATGAGTTCAAGAAATGTTAATGATTATTTTGTCTTAAATGAAGAGGAATTATTTTTTTTTTTGGTGTCTGTTTCGACATCTCAAATCCGCCACGGGTTAATCTGCCTAGCCATGGCAATTTTTACCTATATTTGGATTTAGTAACTCTCCTATGATTCATACCTTGTTTCTCAGATCCATCATTATTTCACATGAATACTTTCATCACCACATATTAAACGCATTCATACATAAGCAAGTGAAAAGTATTTCTGTGGCTTTTGGGTGAATGGTGTCATGCACATATTAAAAACAAAGATTGCAGTTACAGGTTTTCCTATTTAAAAATGAAATACCGTGCTCTAACCTTATCATCATTTATTGAACAGTAGACGTTATATAAATCTTTGTCTGATAGTGAGACCATGATCGTGACTTGTTTGACCGTGAGAACAAGAACTATTTACTTTCATTTTTCATTCCTAGTAGACATAAATTAATCCAAGAAAAGCTTAATCAGCTTTCATCATCGATTTGAAATGCCCTTGTTTCACATAGTGAAGTGTTAGGCCATTACAGTTTACTGTACCTGACTATTTTATTCCTGTTTCTAAAGATAGATTTTCCCAAACTGTTTCATGCCTACTGAAAATGTTAGGTACGAAAAGTACTAAATTAAATTCAACAAATAGACCCATTTATTTTTTTTCCAAGGTTTCTCTTCTCTCGTTTGTTAAAAATAAATATTTTTAGTGCGCAATTGGGGTGCTTTAAATTTTGATTATTAGTATAATATTTTGCTATGCTTCCAACCATGCATTGCTCGAAAAAAATTTTTTGTTATTCATTTAGTATCGCATAGTCATTTTCTTTTCTTCTTCATTAACTGAACCAAAAGAGAGGTCTCTTTTAAATATATCAAATATTTGAATGTAGATAGTGAAAATTTGAGCCGACACAAATTTTCCCTATTTAAACAAATTCCTTATATTTATATATTGCAGAATCGTGTAAAATGCAAGAGACATCTGAGCGTCTTTGTGCACAGTTTTAATGAAACGATTCATTCCATCGTAAAGTTGCGGCTTCATCGAAAAGATCAGGATTTCTCTCTCCTTAATGTACTGGAAAAATTCTCAGCTCCTTCTGTCTGCTTTCGTTCTCATGCAAAGATGGGAGTTTGTTAGACTCGATTGCCCCACATCAAAGAACGGGAAACCTCCGGGGAACGAAGAAGTTTAAATTCGTTCCCGAACAAGCAGACATCTCTGAAATTAAATCACAAATGTATGTGATCTATCGAAGCGCAAATAAAGAGGTTGAAATTCTAAGTAAACTCCGGAAGTCTGACTGCTAGAATTTTGAACATGATTCTGCTGTTTTAATTGCAATTCAATTTTCACTGTCAGAGGATACATATCATCAGCTTTCCTAAAGCATATTCGAAACACAGATTTTCCTTGTAAGCGTTTGAAAATTTGACGTCATGAGTACACTTGCCTAGAATCAGTTGACTGGATTTATCAAGTTAATCAGAAAAAATTCTGAACTAAAATGATGTCTTCCGCGCGATCATGCGCTAACAGATTATTCTGCCTAAGTATCTCTGAATAGCGATTCTTTTAACATTAAAATATAAAGATTTGATGCAACCCGTTCTTTAAGAATAATATACTGGTTTAAAATAAAATTTCAAAAAAAAATTCGTATCATCTACAAAGTGTAAAAACATTTAATGGCACTATTGGTTCATTTGAAATAAAACAGTAAAAATGACGTAAAATAATAATCAATTTTTAAAAATTTTTACAACCTCGTGTTTTTTCCTACGAACATTTTTTTCTCATTTTACGAGGTTTGAAATTAAGGGCTATTTATTTATATATTCCATGTTATAATTTGAAGTAACTTTTGAGGAATCTAATTGCTATTGACCTATGAACTGCCAACACAACAAACTCTTTTTCAGTCACAGTGTAACTCAGAAATATAAAAGTCTCCTGATTGACATTTTTGAATTTCTATACATATTACGGTTCCTCAAACTATGATGTTAGCCCTTTTATACGTTCAAACCCTGTTGGATATAAGAGATAAATTTAGCTATTATACAACATAGAAAAATGAATCAAAACTTCTCACACTTTTAGATCATAAAAGTGTTCTTAGCTTAATTTATAAAACTATTTAAAAGTATTTAGTCAGTGCTATTTTGATGAAATTATTGTTATCTTACTTAAATGACATGGTGGCTTAAAAAATGTTTTTTCTGGCAAAAGGAACTAAAGTTTTCCTTTACATACATACGTTCTTGTAGCATATCTGTACTACAATTTCCAAACCATCACTCTGAATTACCGCATATTCTGAAGGGAATAAAAACTCAATTTATATATTTTTCTATGTTCAAAGATAGCATTTTTGGAGGATACAAAATTTGTACAGCATTAAAATTATATTTATGGTCAGACTAAGAATACATATAGATCTAAACAAAGAAAGTTAAAACTAGAATTCGCTTAGATGAAAACGACTAAATGAAATATTCTATAGGCATCTTGTGCCTCACCCTCAGTCAAATTACTGGTACGCAACAATGTAAGTTAATACGTTCAATGACGCGTACGGATTTAAGATAAATTAATCCCATCTCTATTATACACACACATACAGATAAATATAAATATATATATATATATATATATATATATATATATATATATATATATATATATATATATATATATATATATATATATATATATATATATATAATAGCTGAAACTTCAATTTCCGTCCAGTCCCATAATTTCATTTCTTTAATTTAAAATATATTATAACTTTTCTTGTTTCTTGAATTTTCTATTAATTTTCTATGTATTATATTACCTCCTTTATTATTCACGATATAAAAATTAAAATTATTCATTTTATGCCTCTATTATTCTTTTATTTAAATTATTCTTTATTTAAAAACTAATA
This sequence comes from Dolomedes plantarius, assembly GCA_907164885.2. Classification (NCBI taxonomy): domain Eukaryota; kingdom Metazoa; phylum Arthropoda; class Arachnida; order Araneae; family Dolomedidae; genus Dolomedes; species Dolomedes plantarius. The sequence continues at coordinate 164,800,551 of OU015492.1, forward strand.
TTATTCCTTTATTGCCGTAGTGTCGCATACCTCATCATAAAAATAAACGTAATTACTATACATAACTTTTATTCTTAATATCAAATTTTTACGACACGAAAGACATTTTCTAGTGCTAGAGGTACTTATTGTGAGTTATATAGTTTGTAAGTGTATTTTATTAACAATAAATTTTAATAGAAATGAGGTTTTTACTGGTACATGCAGTTTGCTTACAATATTTAAATATTACCATGAAATATTTTATTTTTCCCTTTAAAAATACATATTTTTACTGTAAGGGGAAGTAAACTGGAAGATACAAAGACAAAAATTTTATTTTTGCCTATCGTAAATCTGTCATATAGACCATTACTAGGTGTCAATTTAGCCGTAAAGGGAAACGTTGAAACAAAAACAGTTTTTCCAGGTTATTTTCCAAATTTTTCCCTAAAAGAAATTTCCCTAAAAAATTTTTTTTATGCACATAAAATCAAGAATGATATTTAAAAGTTTTAACATTTTTGCACTTTAACATATATCAACAGCCTTATTTCTTGTATAAATCTTACTTGTATAATTATGTATTTTTAACTTGTCTTTTGTCTTATTATCTAAATCTATTTTGAAAACCTTTAATAAAAGTAAGTTAAGTTCAGTCATAAAACACTACTAAAAAATAAATACATTTTTCCCCATTTTAATAGGTATGCTTCCTATACTTGGGCACTGTACGATGCACATTTTTACTTTCCTTCGAATCAGGTGACTGAATGGGATATAGATTTAAGACCCTTTGTTAAAAAAAAAATGTTGCAAAACCTGAGGTACGGTGTACTTTGTTGATCTAAGGCCGTCTGCACACGGAGCAACTCAAAAGAAACTGATAACTGACTCAAATCACAAACCATTCCGTGATGAGTCGCAACCTATATAATTGAATGGAGCCACGCACACGGCGCAACTGGTTACAAACCCGTCGGACGGGTTTGCGACTCATCACGGAATGTTTTGTGATTTGAGTCAGTTATCAGTTTCTTTTGAGTTGCTCCGTGTGCAGACGGGTTGATAATAGAAACGGTCGTTCAAATCAAAAGATATAAATTTCGCTTGTTGTCCTATTGACGCGAATGGTTTTAATCCGTGCCAACAGAAAGATATATCGGAAAGCAAAAAGGATAAAATTTATGGTTTCACTGTATAGAATTTTTGTAGAATGAAATTTAGAATTTATTAATTTCTGCGATTTATTTTTTTGTAATATTTGATGTTCTGATCTAGAGAAATAATATTGAAATTGTTGTTTTGAGTATTCGTGTTATGAATTATGTACGTGTATATAATATCAACATTATGCATTAACTAATATGGTAAAGTATTAAACAATATCATGACTCGTATATAAAAAGGGAGTTACGCAGATGTAAAAATATTATTTCATTAAGGAAAGAAATCTATGTTCCTGAACAGGAGGATAAAATGAAATATATAGAATCTTCTGAACTCAAAACAACATTCATGTTTCAATAATCTTTTATATATTCTTAATTACAATATTTTGGGAAGCCACAAAACAAAAAAAGGATGCCCAAATTTTTCCAGCAGTATATACGTATAAATTTGAAACTGACGAATATACCATTTATATATATATATTCATAGAAATCGTCAAATGCTTTTAGTTGTACTATGGATATTTATGATATAACCTCACCATAAGGTATGACGGTTTCACCTGTATGAACATATATTAAAATAACGAGCTGAATACCCGTGCTTCGGTACGGAGTACATTTTAGGATAATTACAATGAAAAAATAATGAAATTGCTTTTTAGAGGATTTCCTTATAAATAATATTTTTTGTTTCTTCATTGGGAGGAACTAATATAACCAGGCTCGACCGCGAACTTACGTGTGAGCAAACTACTTAAAACTGACCATGGGAGAAACAATTTTCTCTACGCCATCATATTTGAAAGTTTGGACTTGAGACTTATTTACCGTCCTGGCGAAGCATACTTTGAGGGAAAATTGCATTTGTATATATAGGTTTAATTTAATATCCATAAAACATGCTAATTTGAATTAAATTCTTAAAAAACTTCCATCTCAATTAGTCTAGTGGTTAAATTCTAGCTTTTACTGTATTTGAATATTTTTTGTCAAATTATTTCATTGTTATGCACGTGACGCAAAATTAATTTAAAGTATCACAAAAAGAAAAGAAATCTTGTGGTCAGCATTTAATAAATTAAATTCTAAAAATTAAACTTTAAAAATTCACAAAAAATCAGAAAATGGAGGTAAATATTCCAAAAAGATTTCATTTTAAAGGAACTATAATGATCTTTCTCATGATATAAATTTTATAACCCTCAAATTATTATTTTAAATGCAAACTTCAAAAAAAATTACAAAACAGCTTAAAAATTTAATTTTTAAAAAATCTAAGAAGAATTTTTCAAAAATCTTTCTTAGTGCACCCCTACACTACATGAAAAATCACCATGCAAAATTTCAGCCTTTCAGGTCCATCGGTTTGGTCTGTGCGTTATCTGTCAGTCAAATCACGGAACTGTTTTATATATACAGATTAATATATCTTTGTTTTCAACGGTTGCATTACATAATAAAGCAAAATTTTGCGATACGCTGTATCATGGAGAACATATTATAAGAAATCTATGCTTATAATTTCACGCATGTAATCGTTAACTATTTTAAAGTCAATAAAAGCTTTAATAAGCCTTATTCTTCCATTTTTAAAGTATCTTTCTTCTCAACTCAATCTTAACCTTCATCGCATGGTTTTTCTCAAAATAATAATGAAACATGGGCAAGATTTCTTATTCAAACTTCGCGTGTTAACCTTTCCATTCTTAATCATTATGCAGTGTTAGGTATATGACATTTTAAGGTGCTTATGTTTTTAACTTCCTGTTTCTGGTTGCTAACTATCAAGACTTGAAATCTATTATCCTTCTTTTTTTGAATATATCTTTGTTCTTACCTCGACATTTACCTTCAGCTCAAGTTTTTTTTCCCTCAAAATATTTATAGAACATAGACAGATGAACCTCTAAAGCTTAAAGTGTTAATTTTGCCTTACCTTGTCACAATACAACGCTCAATATGTTTCTCTTGTTTCCCCAGCAGGTCTATAGAAATTATAGTGCAGCAGTTTCTCTCGCGTCTGAAGAACCAGCCATTATCGATTCTAAACGCAGCTGATTTTCATTAAAAAACACTTCTCGCTTTCTATTGGAGTATCGCGTCTGGCAGTGATTTATAGCTTTTAAAATATTTTGACGCCAAGAACATTCAAACAAGTATGTCGGGAAGGTGTGAGCTGGAAAGAATCATCGTAGGTTAGGGTTCTCGTATTCCATGAATCGTCTAAAAGCTATCACTACTCCAGTTGAAAATATCCTCACGATGTTTAATGCATTCGTGTACTGTTGAAATACTATTAAAAAGAGCGTAAAAATGTGTCTGAAGGTAAAATAGAATTACAAAATGAGCATGGATTTGAGGAACTGAGATTTTTAAAATACTGAAGCGTTTTTCTGTTCTCCATTCCACACTGAAAACGAACAATATTTAACACTTTCAGCAGGTATAATATATTATTCGTAGAATTTATAACGTAGAATTTATAACGTATATTCGTAGACTTTTTTAAACATTCTTCAACCGACTTATAATAATTTAAAATTATATATTCAATTTGCGACATAACATTTTCCATAACATGAGAAAACATACATATAGCACATCTCAAGACTTAATTTTTCACATATTTGTTTAAGTGTATTATTGCCAATTTTTGTGAGTTTTAACTTATAAAAACATATGAAGATTCCTTTTTATGGTCCTCTTGTAAAATCTACAAGAAATATGATGGAGGGATTGATTTGAATGAAAAATCATAGAATTTATAACGTATATTCGAAGTATTTTTTTAAAAATTCTTCAACTGACTTATAATAATTTAAAATTATATATTCAATTTGAGACACAACATTTTCCTTAACATGAGAAAACATACATATAGCACATCTCAAGACTTAATCCTTCACACATTTGTGTAAGTGAATCATTTCCAATTATTGCGGATTTTGACTTATAAAAACATATGAAGATTCCTTTTTACGGTCCCCTTTTAAAATCTACAAGAAATATGAATGGGTATTGATTCGAATGCTTAACTGATAATATAACTTGTACTGTTGAAATGCTATTAAAAAGATCGTAAAAATGTGTCTGAGGGTAAAATAGGATTACAAAAGGAGCACGGATTTGAGGAACTGAGATTTTTAAAATACTGAAGCGTTTTTCTGTTCTCCATTCCACACTGAAAACGAACAATATTTAACACTTTCAGCAGGTATAATATATTATTCGTAGAATTTATAACGTAGAATTTATAACGTATATTCATAGAATTTTTTAAATATTCTTCAACCGACTTATAATAATTTAAAATTATATATTCAATTTGAGACACAACATTTTCCATAACATGAGAAAACATACATATAGCACATCTCAAGACTTAAATCTTCACATATTTGTTTAAGTGGATCATTGCCATTTTTGCGGGTTTTAACTTATAAAAAATATGAAGATTCCCATTTATAGTCCTCTTTTAAAATCTACAAGAAATATGATGGAGGGATTGATTCGAATGAAGAAATCGTAGAATTTATAGCGTATATTCACAGAATTTTTTTAAATATTCTTCAACCGACTTATAATAATTTAAAATTATATATTCAATTTGAGACACAACATTTTCCATAACATTAGAAAACATACATATAGCACATCTCAAGACTTAATTCTTCACATATTTTTTAAGTGGATCCTTGCCAATTTTTGTGGGTTTTAACTTATAAAAACATGTGAAGATTCCTTTTTATGGTCCCCTTTTAAAATCTACAAGAAATATGAATGGAGATTGATTCGAATGTTTAACTGATAATATAATTTGTCTAACATCTACTACAGTTATACTAATATTTGGATAGTTTCATACTGCTAAATAATAAATAATTCCTTTTGTGACATAATATGCATTTTATATATTCTTAAATGTAACTTAAAAAACGAAGATTTATATACGCTTATTTTGTTCGAAATATACACTGTCAAAAACATATGCTATTACAGTCACAAGCAAACCGTGCAGGATACTTAGGGGTAATATTTAGGCACGGGTTTTACTTAGGCAATTCCTCAATGATTAGCAACCATTTTGAATGTAATTTTCTGATCATTTATATTAAATTTGTATTAAAAACGACTGATGATCACTGACCTAGAAATTCAAAATAACATGCTTAGCTTTCTTTTCCAAGTTCTTACTTGTTTCAGCACACCTTTTAATTTCCTGTGATTTAGAAAAAGATTAATCTGAAGAGTAAACTTGAATCGCTTCCCTGAATTCTACAGGGATAGCAAAAAGAAATTTTCATGTTTCTGGTTAGGCAAATATCAGATTTCCTTTTCTTACAGTAACATAGCACAGGATTTAATATTTTTCGAGCTATGATAAAAATCTATAGGTGTTCAATACATAATACATAATACAACAGATTTTCAAATTTTATGTGTAGTAAAATTCTTTTATACAACTATACATATAAAAGGTATTGAAAGTTGATTAATTACTTAACAACATCGTTATGCAATTTCTAAAATACTCATAACCTTAACCATTCAAAAATACTCATAACCTTAACCAGTAAGTAGGTCCTGAAAGTTTATTGTACCCAAAAGTACGTTAAATCTTGGCCAGGTAAAAGGTGAGTTGAAGGCAAAGAATGAAAGTAATTTTGACGATCCATAGAAAAATCATCTCAAAATAAATCGACTGTGACAGATGCAGTCATTTAAATTGATTTCAACATGAATTTTCAATCTGTTTTTCTATCGAATTTTATTTTATTTTTTTATTTTTTTCCAGTACAATTTGTTTTTACAAAATGATACCCGTTTGTATAATATTTGGTTGTTATTCAAAGCTTATCTTGTCTACTATTAAGTTTTATAAAACTGTACCTCTAGTAACATCAGTATAATATTGAATTTTATGCTTGCTGTTATAGATTCTTCAATTGTATTTATGTTATTTTAAAATATTCATTGTGTTCATCTTAAATTTACGAGTATTTATCTATAACATACATAGAGTATTTATAACTAGTAAAATGCAAATAATTCGACAAAGAAAGACATTTACTAACAGGAAGAATGCAGACAAAATAAGCAGAAATCCGGCACTTCGATCTAAACGTACCATATTTGCAAGATTCTGTAGCAGTAAAAGAAATTATTGAAAAGTTTAAAAAAATTTTCAACGCTAGGGTAGTTTTTCTCCTAATTTGTTCGATTGTCTATCCCTTCTTTATGTATATTATTTTGTGTTGAATTATTTACATTATTTGAATTATACATAGAGGAAGAAACATAATAGTTTAACGAGTGAATGGAAACTTGCAGATTGAGTTAAGCTCCTTGGATTTAAATTTTAAAAAACTTAGTAATTCACTTTTAATTTTTATCATGATACTTTCTAAAACATTCTTTCTTTTGAATATTTAAACTTAAAACCTTACATCCCAGCCATATCACAGAATTTTTACATTTAAGGTCAGGATTAAATTGATAAGCCAGTAAGCTGGACACATAAATTTTTTTTGCGGGTTTTCTCATAAAGAATTTTAAAATAAATCCATAAACTACCTTCTAAAAGATATTTAGTAAATATTATGTCATATGAAGCGTTATAATTTGGTCCAGTTTTTAAGAAGCATAATTAAACGCTTTCATTTAAATCCCCACAGGTTAATAGCATTCCAGATTAGTTGTATCATGTTTTGTTAAAATAGATGTGTAAGGATTTATAAGATTTTCAAGTAGTCACAAACATATTGTGTAATATATTGTCATAATTTAGTAGGTTATTGCATAATTATGCTTAAATGTTTATGAAAAGAAGTCAAAAACATGTATTGTCTAAAATTTTTATGCACTAAATAACCTGAAGTTAAGAAAACAGTCATTGCTACACGGCCTAATTTTAGAAGACTTTCACAGCAAATATTAAAGCGTTTTCTATTACAAAATAAAGTTTTAAAAATGATTCTATTTTCTCTTGCACACACACACACATACAAAATAACCCTTTAAAGGTTTAGCAACATTCTGAAAGAATTCCGTAAAAGGAACCGAACACTTTATTCTATGCTTTTAAAAAACGCTTAAAATTCTTTTATGCATATGCTTTCAATATTCCATAGGTTTATTATTTTATTATCATACTGAACAAGTAATATTCTGCAAATAAATCCTAAATGTGACATAAATGTCATCATTCAAAACTCAAATTTTAAGTATGAAACTACATTTTTTAAGTCCCTTTTATAGCAAAAAAACGTTTAATACACGCCTTCCCATGCATCTGAATTTCGCTTTTGCATATCATTCACATAGGTTGAATAAACGTGTTTAAAAATGAGTTATTAAGTTTTCATCTCAGTGACAAGCAAGAGGAGTTGCCAAAGCGCCGAAAGAAATTTTTCAACTATCGCTGCCATTCATAACTAACTGAAACCTTGGCAGCCTGTCATCGTACATAACAAATAAGAAACATTTAACCAAGGAGTCCAACAAATTTGTCAAGTATATTTCAAAGAACTCATTTAAAGGAAAGCATAGATTTTTAAGAGGCCTTGTTGCAACTCTCTCTTTAAATCACTGCAGAGAACTTTCAAATTTAAATATTTTGATTTATGCTGGTTTTGTTTTTACATCTTTACATTACTAGACAATTTTTACCGACATTTTAATTTAAAAATATTAATTTCTTCAAATATTTATCGTGAGTGAATAAGAGTTCTAGATTTGAGGCTCATGGGGTTGCCTTTATATAAAACTTTTATTTATTGAACTGTTCTTTATGAACTACTCAATTTAATCAAGTTACTTTATGAATTAATAATAGCGAGTAGTGAAGTTAAAATCTTAATATTAACATTCAAATGCATCTCTATATTAACTTTTTTCCGTTCTTTTACGGAAGATTTTTACTGGCTCAACATAAATGTTTTCCCCGTCATTTTTAACAGAAACTGGGACAAAAAATAAATCTCAAAAGAGCAAATTTCTATTTAGCTGTCCTAAGACATAATACAGAGTTTTTAGAATCAAATACATAAGAGACATCTTTTTATGGCGATTACGTAACCAAATGTAACATTTTTACGCTGTGCTGTCAAGGAGAACCCTTCTGTAGATCTATACTTTAAAAGTATTTTTATCGGTAGACTGAACTTTACATGATTTGCCGTCTTGATTCAGCTGTATCTGAAATTCCAAGTAAAGTATCAAAATTTGAAAGTTGATCCTTCGTTTTCTTTCTATTAAACTGTCTTCGAAAAATTTTATTTTGAATAAAATTTGTAAAAATATAATCCCTGGGGTCAAAATTACGAGAAAAAGGACTTTGTTTCCTTTTATGGTGATTAAAAGTTTATAAAAAAAGTTTTTAATATCCTAAAGAGGTAACATTGTGAAACCTTTCCTACATACAAAAGAGACAAAAAATGCAAATAGGACTATTGATACAGCAGATATGTCAAAAACTGGCACTGTTTTATATTTTTTTAAATTCTAAATTTTACAAACAAAATTTTAAATTGTTCAAATATTTTTCAATATGTAAAGTGTTTTCTTTGTAGATACTTGAGGAAGGAAATATCATTAAAAAATGCACAAAACCTAAAATATAATAAAACGTGTCTTTCATCTCCTTAGCGCCTTACGTGATATTATCATAAAAGAATTGCTACTCTAAATTTATTATCTGTACTTGAATATCCTGTCTAGGATAAAATATGGCCTAATATAAAAGCTAAAATTCAGTAATTAAGGTAACCAATAGGACAAAGCTTGTCACACAAAAGTCCGTTTAGGGACATCTAAAAATGTGGTAAACCTATTTCCCAAATGAATATATCAATAATAATCAAAGTGACACTGCAAGGTTCTATCAAAGGAGAAGTTACTTTTCGATGTGATTCTAATTCTTAAAATATTACTAACATAATTCTATGCTTAATGTACAATCACACTCTAGCATTTAGTATCAAATTTATCCTAATACTATAGAAAAATTTTGTGGTAAAAAAACATATTATTTTTTATTAAAATTAAAATGATGTTTCTTAATATCCAACTTCTGCCGTCATGAATGTAAGACTAAATCATTCAAGAGAATGTAGGGATTGTTAGAGAACACTGTTATTAAACGGAAGGTATTTAAAAACGCAAATATACTCTCGAACGGTGTGCTAACATTTAAATCTATTATTTATTGATCGCACCTGTGAAAACAGAGTGCAGTGACTCTCTTGTTTTGCTGATAATTGCATCGTTCTGTTGTTGAATATTCCGTCTCAAAGACACGGGGTCAGCATGAGAATGCACATTTTTAATGCATAGAATTGGCAGGTTCTAGAACTCTTATACTGTCAGAAAAATTTTCTTTTTAGAAATTATAAAAATTAAGTGTTCTGAAAAGGAACATTTTATTCATATGCAAACCAAAGAGTAATGACTTAAAGGGATAAAACAGAGCTGTTCGTCATAAAGTTTACAGTGTATAAAAAGCATTTACTTACTTAGGCCATCAAATTTTCTGATGATGCTGTCAATGAAGATATTTTGAGGAGCCACATGTCCTCGTTTCACCGGCATCTTCACATTCGATGATCACAGTTACAGTGAACCACACTGCACGTGGGAATCCAAAGAAACCATTTCCGTTTTTAAAGGTGTATCCTCGGTTCGTGAAAATGTAACAAAGAAAGGCAAAATTGGTGCGTTAAATATGAATCAGTTATCCACAAATGTCACTCGTAGAAAACGTTTGCTAGGTTTATCTCAAATTCTACTTGATATCTACAGCAGAACATATCAAATTGTTCCTCTCACTATGTTCTTATTCTAATGTCTCTCTTTATGACTCTAAAGTATTCTTACAAAAAATTTTTGTGCAATCCAGATTCGTGCCTGAGGCCTTTTTAAGCACCTTTTTAAAAACTATAACAAGCGTGCATTAAAATATATTTCCATCCTGGAAAATGTCCCTAAACATCATCATCTTGATCTAATTTTACGTGTGAACGTGCACTCAAAAAATATGAATGACAAATTCTTCTCTGACTAGTTGGCATTTCCCTACAAATATTTAAGACAAATTTATCTCTTTTGCTTTTTAAAAATAGATTATAAATATACTGAAATGTGTGTGTAGTAATAGAAGGCCAGAGTGGTGTAGCACAGAAAATTTTCCTTAAATTCCATTCTTCCTAAAGAAAATAATTCGAAATTCTCGAGTGTGTTGGATGCATCTATTATAAAATTCCGGTGCTTCGTATCAAATAAGATTATTTACAAAAGTTCACTAACCTCTCTGTTTCGGTCACATTTGGAATGCGTCAACGTAAGAAAGCACCTAACTGAAAGAACTCATTCGAATATATGCTCTCTCACGGCTCTCTGACAGCATCGTGGGCATTTCCCAGAGGTTGTTTCACACACGTCGGTTCCCCACTAAGTCAGAGTCGGAATTGTCAACGTAGGGAAACCATCTGCTAAAAGGCAACTTCTGCGCCTCCACTCAGCGCAGCAATCGATTCAATGGAATATTCCACGCGGTTTCCTCTTTCCATCACAACATTAAATATTCTAACGAATATTTATTTACCGAAAAAAAAATTCATATTAGACGAAAAGAAAATCCTTCCTCAGCCAGGACTTTTTTTTTTAATTGTTTATTAAACTGCGCTGCTTACGCTTCCGAGGCATACTTTTTTCTCCCCTTCATCTTTCCGCGTTTCCTGAGCGTCGGTTATTCACTCAGATCCATCACCGTACGTGTTTTGAGAGAAATATTCTATGTTCGCCGAGAGAAGGAGGCGCAAGAGTAAAAGAATGATCTCGGAGTTGGCGAGCGCCATCTATCCGCAGCATTAAGAAGTAAAGTCTTTGCGTCAATGATTTCTCAGGTGTTGGACAGGTCATTTGTGACTCGAATTTATTACTCGAGCGAGGGGTGGAAGAGACTAATACTTTAATACACTTAGAAAAATTTAAAAACTAAAAGCCTTAAATTTTTCAAAATTCTATTAATTATCATTTTTTTCTTAATAAACGTGGCAAAACTTGTACACAAGGAACGTTGTTCTTCTCTATGAGCAAGAACATTTGCAAATCGACAGAAGTGTGTAGTATTTAGTCTTTTTGGTTACAATTTAAAACCTTAAAACTTTATAATCTTAAAATCGATAAAAGCTTACAAATTTTGGGAATTCGTCTTGATGATTCTCTATTCTGAGAATTAAAACATTCATCATTCAGTAAAGATAACAGATAGATCTCATTTAGAGAAGTACCTAATATTCAGCAATTTTTCTTCAAAATTTCATAAAAAAAAGTACACAGAGTACATAAAGTATGATATAAAAATTCCTTTTTTTTTAACCAAAATACAAAATTCAAAATGCAAACAATATACAAAAAATTTTCCTCCTATTTCTCAGAAATTTTTTTTCCGGAATTGAAAACCTTTTCTAATTTGCAGCAGTTTATGACTTTTTGAGGAAATAGCGAACTTATGCGTATAAGTTGGCATTGTTTTATGTTATTAAATAAAACTACGAATAGTTATTATGCGCATACTTATTTTAAATGCGCCATGTTTATGACTATATTGTGTAATCGTCCCACTACCACTAAGCGCAATTCATATTTTTTGTTTTTTTTACAAATGCCGGTCATTTGGGCCCTAGGCTATTAGACCACGGGCTCTCCAATACTTTAAAACAAGGGATTTAAAATTCAAAAACGCATTTTATAAGTTTAGAATGAAAAAAGAATCATACAGGTAATTCTGGCATAGAAGTTACTATATTCAACACAAATAACATTGAGGTACCATTTAAATAATACCGTGTTCCAAATTTATCTTAAAACCCAAAAGAAGAGAAATTAGACCAGTTTATTCTCCAACTGCGCTTAAGTATCATTGAGACACGGGCGGAAATCTTCACAGTGAGCAGCCAGTATTAAGAAGTGCTCGAGCAACCATCCAGACTTCAAGGAATATATATATATATATATATATATATATATATATATATATATACGATAGCGTGCGCCAGTGTTTTCAGTCGGCGGTGTCAGTTGTACAACGTTGCATTTTGAGCATCTAATTTGAGTCTTTATCAGATCTGATTGGGAGTGACCCCCCCCCCCCTCCCCACACACACACACGCCTCTAAAGGAGGCCAGTTCGATTGCCCGAATTTGGGAGGTTACCGCAGTAAGATACTATCGTCCTCTTTGACGGACTGGTCCCGATTCGGTACCGCAGCCGAATATAATTTTAGATATTGATAAAGGTACGTAATTAAAAAAAAGTCTAAGATTCGCAAAACTATAGTTTCAAATTTTTTAAACCGATTTTGATACTGTCATAAAAATTAAATGGCACCAAGCCTCAGACTTTCCTCAACTTATCACGAAAAGAATCAAAAGTCTAGATTAAATCATCAGGCAGATACTATTTTCTAAAATAAGGAATGTATTTTGATTATCGAGAACCATAATTTAAGTCGTTTACCAGTTAATGTCTAAAATTGGTAAAGTCTCACCATTTTTTTTAAGAATAAATTAAAATAAAAGCAGAGAAACATTTTTTAATAAGTATAATTGATGAATCGCATGTAATTTCTCTTAAAGGACGTACGTTTTGAGCCTTCTTTTACCCGACGAAGAATTACATCAGAAACTTGATTTTGTTTCATGAAGGATGTTACTCTTAAGTTTATCAAGCGTATGGGGATTATTGCTGTAGCAACATCCTTCATGCAATATCGGACATTACTTCTCACACACTTCGTAAAGTGTCAACTAATCTGGTAAAAAGAGTTCCATTGTGCGTCCAGGAAAACTGACATAATTTTGAACATTTACTGTGATTTGACCATATCTGACACCTGACAATAAAGATAATCGTTCAACCTTTGTTTGTCCTTTATTATGTTTGTTAACATAATTCATCTGTCTTTAAAACTCAACCACAAAGGTTGGTGTGCGTGACTTTTGAAACACCCGGTATATATATATATATGTGTGTGTGTGTGTGTGTGTTTGTGTGTGTGTGTGTGTTTGAGTGTGTGTATGTGTGTGTGTGTATGTATGTATGTATTTATGCCAAAATTTTGACGCATTTTGTTAATTTTCTGTTTAACTGTTTACTGCTTGCCCAAGCGATACAGACTGGGTTTGGCGCGTTGCCAAAATTATAACTCGTGACGACGGACATCTGAAATTTTGCTTTCAAGAGGACCGTTATGGCGGAACGTAATCCTACTTTAAAACAGGATCACGGAATATTCAACGGGTGACTAATTTTCGATATTTTAAGTTCTTCATGCAGTGCTACATACCTTGAATCTAACACTATTTTCTGAACTAAGGATGATAAAGTACACGTTCCGCAACAAACCGAAGGAGCGAACACCATAGAGCCCAATATGAGGTATCTGGATTTTTTAAAAAAGCGAAATATTGCCATAGACATGCAGTAAAACCAAGATATGTCTTAAAATATCACAAATATATACAAAACACCTAAGAAGATAGCACGTGGTTTATACAAATTTTACTTCATGCATGAACTGATCACAAAATAAATTAATTATTCCTATTTACTTTATAATTTGCTTCTCCCCCAAATGGAGCTTAAATAGCTTTCGCCGTATTGAGTTTTCTGTGGGGCATATAACTAGGGGTACGTGAATTTCGCATAACAAAATATCGAAATTTCGCAAAAAAAATTTACAATATATAAAATTTCGTATTTATTCGCAATATATATATATATATATATATATATATATATATATATATATATATATATATATATATATATATATATATATATATATATATATATATATATATCAATTTCGCATTTATTATAAGAAATCGCAATTTTACTTATTTGGTAAGTATCAAAATTCTTATATTAGTTAAAAGCTAACATTGTAGTAGTCTCCACATTCTTTTCCTTAAGTCTTTAGCAATAAGTAATAAGCAAATTTCGAGAGTTACATCTCTTAGTTTAAGACAGTGGATGGTCTTAGATAAGCAATTATGTTAATAAATTATCACTATTATTACGAAATTTTAGATAAAAAGCCAGTCATCACCGATTTTTCACCGAAAAGTAGACAAAAAATAATTTTCGCATTTATTCGATCATATCGGCAAATTTCGCATTTATTCGCATCTATTTCGTAAATATGAAAATTACGTATCCCTACATATGACGTTCGAGTACAGTGATTCTCAACCTTTTTTTCATCACGGTACACTTTTAAGAATTTTAAAATTTGGTGGCACACAAACAATAAGATAATTTTAAAAGAATTTTACTTGGATAATTGATTCATGTACCTATAATATATTTTGTAAAAAATAGCATACGAAATAATTTTCATTGAATTTTAAAAGGAAATTGCATTACAAAGTAAACAAAATGTTTATTTAACTACAAATCTTATTTAATGCGAAATTTGAGCTCTTTTTTTTTTTTGATACTTCATTTATTTTGGGCGTAAAAATGACAATGCTACTCTCATTTCGTGTTCCAGATTTAAAAGTCTGGATCTTTTTTCGTTTTTATGTTGGTCGAAGCCAAACATTCGAATATGCACAAATATGGAAAATTGTAATAACCCTCTTAAAGCTTTTTCTGATATTGTCGGATAATCGTATCTAAGATTAATCCAGAACGAATTAATTCATTCTTCTAAATATTTTGAAATTAAATCTCGGTTATTACACACCGAAATTAGTTCTTCCTCTTCTTTCAAAGTTAATTCATACACCGACGTGTCGTTTATCACAAATGGATTTCGAATCCAATCAAAATTTTTTAATTTTTAAATTTGGGAAAGTAATGAACAATTCTTTGCTCTGGTATTGTCAAATGATTAGGTTACTATTTAATGATTCATTTTATAACTGTCTTTTGGAACTGACTCAAACTTTTCTAAACTGCCTTCTTGTGCTTTATTCTTCCATAAAGTTTTTTTTCAAAACCCAATAATTTATCGGTTGAGTTTAAAATATTTTCTTTCGGTCCTTGCATACTTATATTTATGTTATCAAAAGTAAAAAAAATATCAGATAAGTAAGGTAGCTTAGCAAATCATATTTTGTCATCCAATAAATCAACAAAATCATTATTATCTTATTCAAAATATATCTTTATCTCGTTTTTTAATTTAAGCCTGCGAGATAAAACTTTCCACCCAACTTCAGTGTGCAGTAACAACGATTCGTATTTAGACCCCATTGCCTGGCATAATTTAGTAATTAGGGGACTTTTTATGGTGTTGATTTTATATAATTAATTATTTTATCACATTGTTCCAAAACTATTTTCAATTCTGATGGGATGAGCACAAAGCGAAATGGCACCGTTCGCTTTTTCTTTAACGTCTTATCTACATTTTCCCGTTGCGCCAAGTCGCCAATCGAGTACTTAAATGAAATGAACCTTTCAGTTTCTATGGGTACCACCAAAGTATAGACATGCGTCTGGAGCTTTTTTCGTGGTGGCAGAACAGTATATAGGCTTGTTTGGGTTAAATCTAGAACCAGTCCAGAACTGTAATAGTCATGCGTATTGGTTCAGCCAGTCCCCGCTAGGAAGGTATAACTGATTGAACTATTTGTCTGACTCGCTTATGCATGGGCATTCACTGTGGCGGCACATTTCAAGAATGTCTCGGCACACTAAAGTGCCGCGGAACAGTGGCTGAGAATCACTGGTCTAGATCCCATGGTTTGTGGTTCTTATGGTGACGGTTTGTGGGCCCCGAGAGCAGGCCCACAAACCATTTCAAATAAATTATGAGTCTTTATAAATCGGACTTGTGTTCCAGTGCTTGCCACATGTACTCCATAGCATTTAAACTTATGGAATGAGGAAACAATCAACTCGACAACTTGAAGCCACCATCCTCTCCTTATGAATAACTAGCTGAATACCCGTGCTTCGCTATGGAGTACATTTTAGGATAATTACAATGAAAAATAATGAAATTGCATTTTAGAGGATTTCCTTAAAAACAATATATTTTGTTTCTTCATTGGGCGGAACTAATATTACCAGGCTCGTCCGTGTGCAAATTACGCGTGAGCAAGCTACGCAAAACTGACCGTGGGAGTTTTCTCACTCTCATTGACACCTCCGGCCCCCTCCGCTTTCGTGTATCGGCCCATGAAATCACTGAAGACCAGTCGCTACGTAGCAATACCTGAATACGCAGCCGAGGGTTAATTTCTCAAGTTCGGTGACATTTTTCATTGCTGTGGAGCTCGAGGATGCCGGGCAAACAGTACAGATCTATCATCCACTCAAGGCACCCCAAGCCCCTTGACCGTGGGAGAAACAATTTTTTCTTAAATATAAGCCTTAATTAAGGTTTGGCCTCGAGACTTATTTATCGTCATGGCGAAGCATACATTGAGGGGAAATTGCACGGAACTGTTTTATATTAGGTTTAATTTAATATCCATAAAACATACTAATTTGAATTAAATTCTTTAAAAACTTCCATCTCAATTAGTCTAGCGTTTACATTTTTATCTTTTACTGTATTTTAATATATTTGTCAATTTATTTCGTTGTTATGCACGTGACGCAAAATTAATTTAATGTATCATAAAAAGAAAAAAAATCTCGTGATCAGCATTTAATAAATTAAATTCTAAAAATTAATGTTTAAAAATTCACCAAAAATCAGAAAAGGGAGGTAAAGATTCGAAAAAGATTTCATTTTAAAGAATTTTTATGATCTTTCTCGTTATATAAATTTTATAACCCTCAAATTATTATTTTAAATGCAAACTTAAAAAAAGTTACAAAAACAGCTTAAAAATTTAATTTTGAAAACATCTAAGAGGAATTTAGCAAAAATATTTCTTAGTGCACCCCTACACTATAAGAAGAATCGCCGTGCAAAATTTCAGCCCTTTAGGTCCAGCGGTTGGTTGTGCGTTATCTGTCATTAGTCAGTCAGTGACGGAACTGTTTTATACAGTATATACAGATTGTAGTGGATTTTTAGAGCAAACATAGGGTATAGACAGAACTATAAAGAAATATCCTGTGCAGGTATCATGTGGGTACTTGAAAGGGACAAATGAGGTGGATGGCTAGAAAAAAAAAAAACCTTTTTCATAAAACCTTCATTCTCTAATTGGCTCATCAAAATCACGTCAAAGCAAAAGATTAATTTCTCATTAATTTATTATTTCAAAACTTAAATATCGTTAAATTATTAATCAATTAAGTACAAATTCTATGTATTTCCCATAATAAATATGTTGCGTAAAGGCGAATGTCTATCCGACAAGTGTCTACACATTGGAAAAAAATTAAATAAAATAAATAAATAGATAAATATGTTGCGTAAGATATTTTTAAAAGAAAGAAAAGGGCTTGCAAAAATAAAACAGCCTAAAATATTTATTTAAGGAAGTCCAGAACAATAAATTCTTGAAAGTCTCATTTTTATTTTCTCGACTTCAAACAGACAATATAACTTTTAGAATAAAATAACTCATACCGCATGTTTCTACGGTGACTGCTTTGCCAGGTATCACTTTTATGCTGTGCTGTCAATGCGCACCCTGCTGTACGTTTGTACTTTAAATTGGTTTAGCTTGGAATAAAATTTTTCCCGATTTGCCCACTTTGAAAGAATTTATCTAAGTTCCTTTCCACAAATCTCCGTGAAATTTTATACAGCGTTCCTTTCTTCTATTTTTATTGTGCTGTCTTTCCACTTCAAAGAGGTAGAGAATTTTATAAATAAAATTTTGTTTTAAACATTCTAAAGGCAAATCTTTTTCAAACCTTTCCAACGCACAAAAGAGAAAATCTACGCCTATAAAGCTATTGGTAAGTGTATAAAAAAACTGAACGTGTTTTAAATTTTAAATTTTGAGTTTATTAAAAACAAAATTTCAAATTGTTCGAGATTTTTTTTAGCATAATAATCTTTACTTACACACGCGCGCGTTTGATGAAAAAATCGTTATAAAATGTTTGCAAATAATAGACCAAATGAAATGTGCCAAATAATATATAACTAAAAATTCCATTGTTACTTCTGAAAAAATCACGAGATCTATTGAAACATTTCTCCAACTGCAGTACGAAACAGTTTCAAATAAAGGAAATGAGAGTGCTTTTGCCTGTTTGTTTTGTTGTATTTTCGCATTTAATTTTATCTTTTTTCAAACGTGGCAGGCACTTTGTCCGAAGGATATTCGCCCATCCATACCGTGGTTTTGCTGAATACTTTATTATGGGAGAATCCCATAGGTCAAAGGAGCGAAAATTTTGGGTCGTGGATACTTTAAAGTTAATTTATATCACATTAAACTATTTGATTAAAAATACACTTTAAATTATATATAATTACACTTTTTTGCATAGATATATTTTTTACGTTAAAAGATATATAGGATATGACAGAGGTGGGGAACGCGCGGCCTTCGTGATTTTGTTGTGCGGCCTTCAAATTATTTTAGGAATTTTTGCTATGTCAGTTATTTATAATTTAATACTATTATTTTTCTATTGTATTTCTTTATAATGTTAAAATTATTTAAAAATATTTCGACTTTATTATTTTTATTTCAAGTGGTATTTAAATATGTAGTTGTTAATTAAAATTTTAAAATCTGGATATATATATGTGCTTACATAAATAAAAATACCAACAGTGAAATATAAAAAATTACATCGGTATCTATTAATCTTATAATTTTATAAAAAAAATTAATAATTAATGATTAATGTTATAACAAGTTTTTACCCTTATGTGAATACAAAAATATTTTATATTGTAACTTTTTAAGTCAAATAGTAAATAAATAAGGAATTTTTTGTTGTTATTTTTCTATATAATGCACCAAATTGTTAAAACTATACTTAACTATAATAATTTCATGAAAGTCGCATTTATCGGTACATCAACTTATGCGGCCTCCCTTATTTCTACCTAATTTACATGTGGCCTCTAATGGTAAAAAGGTTCCCCACCTCTGGGATAGGATATTATTGAATAAGATGTCAAATGTTCAACAGAAATCAACAAAATAGTTTGTCAACATTTGCTAACTTCTTTTTCCTATTTTTTTTCTTTAGAATTTTCCTAATTTTGTTAAAAAAATTTGCTACTACAAAAAAATTTTCATTGGAGTCGAGTGAATTTTTACTGAACGAAAGTGAATGGCAGACTAAAAAAGTTTTCGCACCACTGCTATAGATGAACCAACCGTGCTCCTTATAAGGGTGTAGCACTACAGTCTCCATGCCTTAGACGTAATTCAAACCCTAGCCCACTCTATGGAAAACCTCAACGTTAGCCACAATACAATTCAGTAATCTTAACCATCTATCCAAATAGACAATATTCGTCAAATGTCCCCTTAAATGTAATCTAGTAAAGAATCGTTATAATGCTGGACACATTTTACAAGCAGAGTTGTCTATTAAAATAACCTATGAATTTTAATACTTATCTAAGCTAACAATCCAACTAATCTTATAATATGTTAGCAATCTTCAGAAAAAATAAGTTTCGGTTAGTGAATCTATGAATTCTTTAAATCTTTTTCAGCTATATTTCTAGTACGTCAGAAAAACTGTTAATTGGATCCCCATCACTCAGTCGGTTCCGAGTGATTTCAAAACTGACCAATTCTCCTCCTGTCAAGCAATAATTAGCTGTTCTTTAAAGTATTTTTGTGTGTTCTATGCACTGCAAACAATTAACGCTAAACTTTTAGCACACAAAGAAAAATTTCTTGGTAACCAGAGTTAATCCATTTCTATTTCGCCTTTTTTTATTATTGCATGTAATATCTTACATCACCCGACATCTTTTTTTTTTAATTTTGTTCTCATGAACATTTTCTTAATTAATCTCCATTTTTTACCACCTTTATTGAAGAATATTTTCTTTAAATATAAGAGAATAAAGTCGTTATCACGATATTGATTACAGAATCTAATAATTTTCACGATATTCATTTTTTCAGAATTTTTGCGTTGCCTCACAGTTGTTGCCACAAATTTATGTTAAATTTTCTCCTTATATAGAACTGTTAAATAGAGAAATATTAAGCGGTCATGTAACAAGATTTTTCTTAACTTGTTTGGGCGAAATGCGATTAAAAAAAAGGTTGTCGTTTATGATTTTTTTCTCTTCTATTCATATATTTCCCATGAAGTGATTTCTAAGTCAAAACTTTTTTTTCTCAACAAATGCTTAAAGCAGAGTTCATTGATGTTGCCGACTATAAAAAATCATATGAGCACATGTAAAAATAAATTGAACACATACGTTTACGCATTACCTCGATCATCTGATTATTTTGTTGATTTTAATGGATGCCCTCTGTACTACATTGAACTCCTGATTGTCCGGTAGGAAACTATCCGTTTCATCATTTAACCATGCTCACAAAACATAAAGTTTAGAAAAAAATTGTCCAAAAGGTTGTCAACATGACTCTCAATAAAGAAATATAATATACGTTTTCAAGGAGAAAAATATCTATGTCCTCTTGATTTTTCCTTAATTAAGCTTTTTCTATCAATAAATCCCATTATATATACAAACAAACAAACAAACACACACACACACACACACAAACATATATATATATATATATATATATATATATATATATAATTATATATATATATATAAATATATATATATATATATATATATATATATATATATATATATATATATATATATATATATATATATATATATATTATATATCATATATATATATATATATATATTATATTATATATATATATATACAGTGGAATCAAGATCATCTTTCTCCGAATCATCGTTTTCCCGTATGTGTTGTTTATTTCACACCAGTCCCGACGATCATATTGCTTTGTTTATGTTCCCGCATCTATCGTTTTCATCGCATTTATAGTTCAGTTCGGTCGGTCCCTTGGAAAACGATAGATCGAGATTCCACTGTATATATATATATTATATATATATATATATATATATATATATATATATATATATATATATATATATATATATATATATATATATATATATATATAGATATATATATATATATATATATAATATATATATAGTTAGTACATTCAAAACTTATGAATATTTCACAATTATGATGTAAATTTTGTATTTGTGGTGTTTTCCAGTTTACCAAATTATACATACCAGTTATGCATGTCCGTGAGTAGTTCAGAGTTCATTTTGATCTCAGTTGCGGAACTGGAATCTTACTGTACATCTGAAACCCTTTCTTCATGAAAATGACTTACATGAGATTGCTTGAATTCCATTTGAATTCCTTTTCTGCATAGAAATTGTACCAAGGAGAAGTTGTCAGCGCTGATTCTTCATGTTTTTGAGTTTCTTAACGTCTGTGTTTAATAATATGTTGAAAATGAAATTTTTAAATGCATATTTCTAATTACCCTCAATTTCGAGTATTCAGTTTCCCTTTAAGTAAAGCTTCCTATGATGAAAGATAATCCCTCAACTCGCTATCTGCATTTTCTTCATTCAAATCTCGCACTGAAGGTTTCTCATCTTGAAGAAGCAAAAAATGAGACAAACTTTTTGTTTCATTCTAATCCTCCGTGTATTTGTTAGGAAATCCTTTTCTGTTAGAAGTGATGTATGTGGGTAGTAAGTATTTGTTACTTCAGATAAACTTTCCCAATCGCAATAAATTTAAATATGAGTTAGAAACTGGGTATTGTTGCACTTATGAGTTATATTAACTTTACTAGCTTTTCTCTTGTTAGAGATTTACTCCAGCATGTGAAACAATTAGTGTCCATGTAATAAGCTTACTTAAAAAATTCAAAGGTTTACATATGTTTTATAAAATATTTTAGTCCAAATGAAATGAATTGCCATAAAGGTTACGTTTTAAAGTGTTCTAATGATTTTTACTAGGACAAAATAGTTATGTAAACAGCTTTATAGCTTTAATTTTTCATATTAAATTGTTGGTTATGTTCCTGTTATCTAAAGTACTATCGTGATGGTACGCAAAAAAAATGCATTATTTGATATCCATTAATACTCTTTGTTTAAAGTATATTTTAAAAATCTCATAAAACATTAGCCTAGCAGTGCCTAGCAGTCTGATTTTCAACAAAAATAGTAACAAATACAGCATTGCAACAAAATTAAGTTACATTTTTTGAAGAACGTATTGCAAAAATTACGACTTTTAAGAAGGCTGGAATCGTATATCTATCTAGAAGGTAAACTCTTAAATAAATAAAACGCTACGAATATCAAGCATCAACGAATTAAATTTTTTCGGAAGCTAGCATCACAGTGGAAAACTGATAAACTCTGCAATATTTGATAAATTGTGATACAAAAGGCTTTGAAATCAGGCTTTTTTATTGACATGCCACAAGCCAATAAAATGATAAAATTTCGAATATATTTATTAAAAATATTTTGTTATATAATCTTAATTTTTTTAGTATCTTTAATCACGTCATACAGAAAAAAAGAAGAAAAAACTGTGGCAAATTTTATTTACGATCCGTTGTTTACGTTTCACTCTGTTATAAGCCTGCGTCACAGTTATAAGACTCCCTTTTTACATTTTCCGTGATGTGGTTAATTCCGTATTTATCATTCCGAAGGCATTCTTGGCTCGAAAATATAAACACATCTCGCTGTCTGGAAATCATTGCCGTGGATAAGTAGTGAAGTTTATTTGATTCACAGAGAAATTCTTCCCCTATCTCTCCCTTTTTACACTATCTTATCTTAATCAAGGGCTCGATACGGAAAGATCGAGCCAGTTCGTGTTATCCTAAGTCAGAGGTGCACAACTTGAGATCCGTGGAACCTTAGGGTTTCTCCAACAAAATTTGGTGTCTCGTAATCCGATTTTGAGTAAAAATTATTATTTTGAAACATTAACGAAAATCTCTTTGAATTAAGTTTAATAAAATTACTAATATTTCAAGGAGATAAAAGACCTGCGCACTTACTGCGCCTCTCGATTGTATGGAAAAACAATTATAAAATCTGTTAAATTTTTTAAAGAGGTTTTAGAATTGAGTCAACGGCTATCAGGTGGGATAAATTTCCAAAATTGAACAACGGTCATCTCTCCTTGTTGTTGTTGTTGTTGTCTCTAATGTCCCCTGGCCGAAAATTTCAGACAAAGTCCAGCATATAGGCTTCGTCTGCTGTAGCCGTTCGGAATCGAATTTAAACTGTAGGTCCCGGTCTAATTAGCCCTCGTGTAGCACAAAGTAGACCGTAACGCTCCAAACCAAACCAAACCAAACCATATAGGCTCCGGGCTAAAGTGTGGCTCTGATTTATATAGCACGAAAGGTCGGAACCCGTCTTAGTTGCCACCTCAATTTTGACCGAGCCACCCCAAGGGTGACATCTGGGGCGATCGCACCCTATTTGACCTCATAGAGAAACTTTCAGGTCTACGAATTTAACGTTCCTATATCCAACCTAGACACGGAGGTATTAAATGACGCGCGTCGGGATTCGATCCGAGCACCCTCAGCACCGAAAGCTGGCGAGCTACCACAAGGCTACCTCGAGCCCCCTCTCTCCTTTCAAGCACAAAATGAAAATAGTTACAATTCAAAACATAAATTACTATCTTTGTTTTGAAAGTTATACAGTCAAACCGGTTTTTGTGCGTTAGATAGTGACCGGAAAAAAAAATATTCAGAAACTTCATAAATAGCTATAACAAATAATTTTTCACAAATATTTTTTAAAAACAATTTTATGCAGTGGAGAGGGGCCGCATAAAAAAAGTCTCACTTAGAAAAAATGTCAAAGCTTAACTAAATAGCGAGAAAAGTGGTTTCCAAACAAAGTAAATAATTAAATTACACATGGAAACATTTTTAAAACTAAAATTTCTCATTTTAAACATGGAGAAATTTTCAAAATGTACAAAATTTGATACTAATCGTCTTAGTCCACAAAGCGCATATTCTTGTGATAAAAAAAAATGTGATGCCAGCCAACACCGTTGAGATTGACCTAACCTCACGGCTAACTTACATATGGCGAACAGAATCTCAATACATATTCATATACCGTATAAGAAAAATCGCACAAAACAAACCGCACAAAAAAAATCGCATAAAAAAGACCACACAAAAACAGGTTTGACTGTGTAATACTAGACAATGGTTGTTGCCAAAAAGTAATATAAAACTTGCTTTCCTAATCTAATTAACTTTTTACGAGAATCAAACAAGAAATTTGATGAGATAATTTGAAAAAAAAATTTACCTAAAATTAATTAATGTGGCATTAAATTAATATTTCCCTAAGCAGAGGGATTAATTTTTTCCCATTGAAGGAGGGACTTTTCTTTAGATGATACGATCATAAACCGTATTCCGTTTTATCGTATTTATAAAACCGAAAAAAATATTCAGAAACTTCATAAATAGCTATAACAAATAATTTTTCACAAATATTTTTTAAAAACAATTTTATGCAGTGGAGAGGGACCGCATAAAAAAAATCTCACTTAGAAAAATTGCCAAAGCTTAACTAAATAGCGAGAAAGTGCTTTCCAAACAAAGTAAATAATTAAATTACACATGGAAACATTTTTAAAACTAAAATTTCTCATATTTAAACATGGAGAAATTTTCAAAATGTACAAAATTTGATACTAATCGTCTTAGTCCACAAAGCGCATATTCTTGGGATAAAAAAAAATGTGATGCTAGCCAACACCGTTGAGATTGACCCAACCTCACGGCGAACTTACATACGGCAAACAGAATCTCAATACATATTCATATACCGTATAAAAAAAATCGCACAAAACAAACCGCACAAAAAAAATCGCATAAAAAGACCACACAAAAACAGGTTTGACTGTGTAATACTAGACAATGGTTGTTGCCAAAAAATAATATAAAACTTGCTTTCATAATTTAATTAACTTTTTTACGGGAATCAAACAAGAAATTTGATGACATAATTTGAAAAAAAAATTTACCTAAAATTAATTAATGTGGCATTAAATTAATATTTCCCTAAGCAGAGGGATTAATTTTTTCCCATTGAAGGAGGGACTTTTCTTGAGATGATACGATCATAAACAAACCGTGAATTCGGTTGGCTATTTACAACGGCACACATTGGGTGTATCGCCGTTGCTCCCAGTGAAGGGACACCCCAGGAACATACACCACTTAGCTAGAATTTGAATCCAGGCCCATGTGGCAATAGCAGCAATGCTAAACTCTGTGCAATACGGGCGGTTCACCAGGGGCTCAATACATTTCAGAAATTAAAACCTAATCGATCTAATATCAAACAAAATAAAGGTTAAATTTTGATGCAGTTTCAAAGAACATTCAGATTTATTCAAAAAGGGCAATCATCTATATTTACAGCAAATTTTGAAAAAATACTGAAAGAATGAATCAAGTTTTATCTTTTTCATTAGTTGTCAGTATGAATTAACAACATTCTCTACGACAAAAAATTTTTAGTTAAATTATTCGTGACTTTTTAATTTATTTTATTTATAATCAGTGGGAGCTGTGTGGGTTCAAAAATATTTTAACCCAGAGAAAAAAGCTCTTTGATCAAAATAAGTTGAGATCTGCCCTTCAACATCAGATTGTTATTGAGTGGTTACGGTGTTTTGCTTTAAGTTGCTATAAGACCTGGGGTGTGTAAATGTAATAAAGGAAGTGAGAGGTGATAATGTGATTTATTAAACTATACATAAAAATCAGAATAATCGCAATAATATAAGGATAACTAGCTGTACTATCCATTATTGTGTTCCTCTCGAGGGGATTTAGGAGCCAAGGAGGCTATTGGGTATACCCAATAGCAATGCACAATTTCTCTACTGCAATGTAAAAATATATCTATCTGTAGTTGAAATATGCACTCTTGAAAATATATGTTATAAAGCCATGTGCTTTATAACTTGCTCAATTGCAATTTAATTGCACTAAAAAATATCGAAGGAAATTATCGCCACTGGGGGCGATGCACGTCAAGTAGGAGAGCTTTTCGCGTCCATGTGCGCATGCGCTTGGCGACCTTTAAGGAACGAGTTTCTGCTCTCGCGAAGAACAGACCGGTGTTGGCTGCGATAGAGTGAGCATGTTTCTCTTCTGTGTATGATGTAGGAGACCAGGGAGCGAAAGAGATGGAGCGTGTCATTCCACCATTTTACCTTCTTTTAAGTGAATGATCCAGATGGAATATTTTAAAATGAATAAAGAATACTGTTGCTGTCCCCAATCGACTTGTCAATATTGTAATTGCGTGAGTCATGTTTTATTTTTATTTTATTTCTAAGTTTTAAGTTCTACACGTGGTGCACCCGAGCCACGTGGGGCGTTCATGAAATGTAAGTTTCCATCCTTAAACTTAAATTTAGTCAGACTTATATCTTGGTAACTCCTCAGTGAGATTTAACTCCGGGTTTATTCTATATAATTACTATCTTAACGTTCTGCTAATTTTTGATAAGTTAACTCTAATTATTTGTCTTAACGCAATGTACTTAGGACCACTATGGTCATTGTAACAATATGCACTGAAAATTCTCAATAACGCTTGCAGGAAGAGAGATAATTACTCATATTCCCTTTAAAACTAAACAAATCTCAGAAGAATAAAATGAATATTGGAAAAGAAATCTACAAAACCCAAATATCTGTTGCTGTTGTCGTGTCTAGGAATAGTGCAAAAGAAGGAGGAGAAGAAAAAAGTTTAAAATTGGACCACAAAACCCAATTAATTGCACTCTCCATAGAAGAGGGGTGTCATTGCCTCGAAAAAGGTTGGATTTCTATCTGTTGGTCCGCGGAAGGTATTTTATTTTCCTTTTACCTTCCAATGGAAATTCCAGTGAAGGCATTCCCGATCCGCCACCTGAAGACGCACCCTCTGGGGTTACAGGCTCCCCCGAGGGACACAAATATATCTCCCAGCTAAGTGAGAGTCGGTCTACCAGAGCTCTGATATCTCTGATCGAGTCTCTTGCATAGCTTGAATGCTTGTGGCTGTTCGGAATCGACAATAACCTACAGATCACAATCTGTTTAGACTATGAACAAAGCAGATGACTATTGCACTCTCAAAACATTCAACAAACTCAGAGCTGTCCCCTTGTTCTGCAAAAGATTGTCTTGTGCTGCGTGAGACATCGGTGACCAACGGTTCCCGTTAGACTCGTAGTTCAAGCCGTTTTGGCAATTTATCTGAAGAAGAAACGTTATCACGAAAGGCTGCCCAATGTTATCTAACTTGTTCATATAAAAAAAAAGAATATGTTAAAGCGGCACAATTGTTGATCTCGTGGATTTTCAACTGCTATGTTAATCAATAGGGAATAGTCATACAGCATAATTTTTTAATTGTATATAAAGTATTCGTGTATTTTTTGCTTTACTGATTGTTAGATTTAAGCTAAATGATATCCATGAGCAGGTCTGTTAACAGTTGGTTCTATTCTATACAATGCATTGTTTGGAAGAATAATGAGTACTCGCAGTAGATTTGTACAACATCAATCTGTCTACTGCAGCCGCGCAGATGCATCCTTGATGTCAGATACCCATCGTCTGGGCACCTCTATGCCGTTTTTTAAAATTAAATATAATGTTTGACAGGTTCTGTTCTAAACTGTATATTTTTTATGTGAATACTACATGGTCGCAAAGTACTTTTACATCAATTTATCTATTATAGCTGCGAAGATGCGTGTTATGAGGGGTACCAGAGATACCCCACAGCGTTGTGTGCAAAATTGGGAGATGAACTCCAATGGTAACTAACCCGTCGACACGATTTTACAGTTAAAAACAAAAGCATTTATTTACAATATTTTATAGTGATTATTTTACATAGTATAATTGAATTCTTGGCTATATATTATATGTGTATAAAAAAGACACCATGTTCTATCCGCTCCCTGTGGGGAAAACATTACGGATGGAGCGATATAAAGTCAATTTACTAATTGATAAGTTCCTTGGGCATTATTTTGCTGAACAATTGACCAACCTGGGGACCAATGCAGTTGCCGCAGCTCTCGGCGTCATGAAGTTCTAAGGTGGCAGTCTGGTGATGTGGCCGCAGCTCGGGGAGGTCATCACTCTGTAACTCGAGTCTACCTTCCTCAGCTCTCGTCGAATCTCCTATCCGAAAAAAAACTCCGGGCTTCTCCCTTTTTCTGGCACCGCCCCCAGGTCAGTCTTCCGGTAAATTTATTGATGTTTCTTGCGTTTAATTCTTGGGCAGGATGATGCAACATCTTCCCACGGTTGATCCACTTGGGTTTTTATTTCCACGAAGGGCCTTTGTATCTTCTTCGAATTTGCTTGGGATGGATACCTTTCCCTTCGAAAGTAATTTTTGGGATGCGTTGTTTCCTAGAAGAAGATGGGGTACTAGGCTTACCCCCTTCAGTGCAGGTGCGGGCAACAGGCCCCTTCAACTCTGTCCGTTTTACGGCTTTTAAATGAGTTGACGGAAAAAATGGCGATGTCACATACTGTTCGCAGGAATTGAAAAATCCTTCACAACAATGCACCTATGATGTTAAAATTTCCCTCGGCTGGGCAACTCGATGCCGTTTTCTACAGTTTAAGGTTAAGGTTATAAATCACTTTCATATCCCCTATTACCTAATTTATATTTTTTAATTATTTTTCTTCCTACTGAAAGTAGAGCCTTAACTAAATTGCTGATGTTTTGTAAATAAGGCAGTAGCATGTCTCATCTCATAACTTACAAAAATGAAGAGAAAAATGTTGTTCTAATAGGCATAAATTACAAATTGCGAATTAAAGACAAAAGATCTGTATGAGCAAAAAGAATACGAATGATATCCATTTTCTGACCTCCGTTTTTCAAGTGATACCATCAGTCACATTGTGTAATAAAACAGCTTGACTTTTTCTCTAAAACATTTATCTCTATTGAAAAGAATTTTAGCTTTGTAGTGATGCTAATCGATATTTTTATGCTTAAAAAGTCTTTTTAATATGTAAAAAAGTTAAAATCTAATCATTCAAAATTTTGGAAAAAAGGGCTTATTTTTAAACATATACTTTCATACACAAAAATAGAGTTAAAAAAATATGTATTAGCTAATTAGCCATTAGAAAACGAATTAGAAGAAGCGAAAAGATTTTTATAGTTAAAAATAAAGAATGAAGATCTGTACGCTCAGCTGATACAGCGTTTTAATAATACTCCATATTCTCTTTCTTTATATTTATTTTTAGTCGAAAACATATTATAAATCTTATCATCGAAACATGTATGTTTGCCTGATTGGATTCTCACTTATAGTCAACGCTCAAATTTTATCCATAATTCTAAAACTCTATTTAACTGTAATTTAATCGAATAAAAATTGTTAACGATAGGGTCATATTTGTAAGAGTTCTTTCCGTCTGGAGCGGGTAGCTACAGAATAACACGATTTCCGTTAAAATGAGGTCAGGGATTGCGAAATTTCTGGTATTTCTTAAAGAATCTGGGACACAAAATTCCTAAAAAAGTGTTCTTTTATAGTCTCAGCATTTTATACAGCTATTAAAATAATTTGAAAAAAAAATTGTTACCTCGCGAAATAACGAGAATTAATTAATTCATATTCTTAAAAATGAAATTGCATGAATAACACCTTAATAAAACGAATTACTTCTACAAATATAGACATGTCCATCATATCCAGCAACCATTGACCTACATTCGCTTTTGTTATGGGGTCCTCACCGTGACATAGTCGGTAAGTACGTTGGAAGGAAAAGAAATCCAACAGCAGAATTTCCCAAAATTTTACTGGTGTTGTCATACGAGTGCAAAAATGAAAGGACTTACACCATTATATGATGCAAATTTAAGTTTGATTGATGAGGATTAAAAAGGCGAAATCGAGGTCCATTGCTCTTGGAAACGCCGGAGACGTCACTACTTTGCAAAAGTGTCCCCTCTTATTCCGATGTACTTTTTATTAGGGTCGACAATTGTTTTATCCACAATCAATGCCTCGAAGATGTGGATTTTTCTTTTTTGTGAGCTAAACTGACTACACGTTGCTGTCAAATTTTTAAGTTTATTCTTAGTAAAAATTTAAATATTTTTCGAGCTTTTTAAAATTCTTTACAATAAATCACACTTGTTGACTATCATATGCTGAGAACCCCTAAACATGTCGATGGCTGCTAAGTAAACTGGAGGTGTCTGTCCTATGCTTAAATTGCAGATTACTTGAATAGTTTGAAAGATAATGTAAAAAAAACTTAAAATAACGTCAATCAGGGGCGATACCAAAATTAATTAGGATTCCTCCTAAACTAAGAGTATGGTAGACAAAATGTGCTACGGGTGTTCTATACATTGCTATTTTCCTCTTCCACCTACTAAAAAGCCTATCATTAGGAATATCTCGAAAAGGATGGTATAGTCAACTTCCTTGGGCCCAACCCCCCGACACCATGTGTTTGACATTTCATACTTGAGTAACGTAGAATCCCAGATAAAAATCGTTCCCGATAATCCCTTTACACACCATGTTTGCTCGTCGTGGTCAATATTTACTCTTATAAACGCAGACATTTTCCAAGTATGCGCGCAAGTTAAATGTTTTAATCATAGATCAAAATAAACAAACTTATAAATTTTCATCTGCTTCATTCAAATAGCTCAGGATACCTCATTAAAACAATTAATGTCTCAAACTAAGGTGTCTTTAACAAGATAAAATTTTCAAAAATTAATTAATTTAATGTTTAATAGCAATTTAATGAATTTAATGTTGATAACCGTAAACTGATAAATGTCAATTTGATATTTCCCAGGGTATGGAGCAATAGAGGTATTTAGCGGTTCATTAGTTGATAATTGGTCATAAACATAGCCTGTTTATATCTAAGTTAAATGGGGCGCCCATACGGTGTTTTCTAGTAGACTAGAGCTGTTTCCCTGCCTTATGGAAATCTTTGTTTAGTATGAGAATTGATTGCGTGGCTGAAAAATGTATTGCACCTCGGTAAGAATGTCGATTGAAAACTAAGGACGTGGCTGGAGGGCTAATATATAATTTTAATTAAGTTTTCCCTGATGTATTAAAGAAAAGAGTCTGTTCTGTGTTAAAAAAGTGAAATTTTGAAATGAGCACTTGGAATACACATGTTCACATACATACATGTGTTGTCACCAAACGAGAATGCAGCGAGCGAGAGTAAGTGTGGAGACGCCACAGTGGGCAGTGAGTGAAGGAGAGAGTCGGTAGACCGCAGACACTGTGATGAGCAAATGTGCTCTGGCAGACGTGCCATAGGTTTCATTCATTGTCTATTATAAGTGTTATGTATGTATGTTCGTTGGTGTAGTAATAAATGTTGTAGTTGTCTTAAAGAAAGTGAACTTATTGAGGAGACTCAATTTGTGGAACTGTTTACCACCCCCTTTGCCATCCGTGACAGACTTTTTTTTTATTATAACACATGCATACTATTGTATCAGGCACCTCTAGCTAGACGTTGTGCCTGATACTAAGGTATAGAAAGAGTTGGCGAAGAATAGATGCCACGTAGATGTGTTTTGCCCTCACCGGACAAAAGGTGGGAAAATGCTTCCAAGAAAAGAGATTGCAGGGCATCTCAGTTGGTGGCATAGGCGGAAATTCCAAGGAGACAGGTGCGACCCCCGACCGATTGTTGAAGGCCAAGGCAATAAGTTGAGACAGTGGAGATTTGGAAAAGCTAGAGGTAGCACTCTCAGCGAGTTAGGAGAGAGACCTTGCAACGGCTTTCTGTGAAGATTCTCAGCGAGACCGAATTTCTCTTAGTGAGTAAGGCTAGAGTGTCATAGACCTTCATCTGTGTGTAAATTTTATTAGTGTTATTTTGTGTATATGTGCCATGTGTCAAGTTAAATAAACGTCTTTGGTTTGACATCTGCATCTTCATTTGATTGAAAGAATGGAAAAGATCATTCGACACCACGAGTGCACTACATATGCATATATTTATTTATTTATTTATTTATTTTTATAATTATATTTACATATTAGACTATCAGTCACGTCACCTTATGTCTATTAGTAAAACCCAATTTAAGCTAATTTCCTTACTGCGGGGAACTGAATGTTTTGTTTTGTTTTAATGATTTGCTTAAATAAATCAGATTGTTCGCGTTGTTGAAATTTCTCCAAGGGAAATGAATAATGTTCCTTTATTTTGAGAAGTAACTTGTCTGTTTCTCATAAAGGATGTTTTGGGGAACATTTTTATTTATTCACCTTCTATCAAAGATACTCCGACATGTTTCCTGCCAGGTGATGGCCGAAAGACTAGGGCGCTGGCATTCAGTTCAGATCCTGTGGGTTCGAGTCCCACTGTTGGCACGGATGTTTGTAGCCGTTCAGAATCGGCTTTAAACTGTAGGCCCCGGTCTAATTACCCCTCGTGTAGCAAAAAATTGACCGTAGCGCTCCAAACCAAACGGACATGTTTTTTTTTTCAAGCTTGGAGTAGCCTTTCTGAGAGTGACATCTCTGTACATATAAATTAGTTTTTTTCTTTAAATCAGCAAGTGGCAACAAAGAAATTTAAGATCAAAATATCTTTCATGTAAACTTAACAATAAATACATTATGAAATTTTATTAAAAGGACTGTAGCATCAATTATCCACTGTTTTATGTTTTATTACTTTTTAGGGTTTTTTCCCCAGAAATCTGGCAGACGTTGAATTTTATTTTCTTTAGAATGATCAGTAGGTATATTAACAGCGATACTATTAAATTTAATTCCGTTATATGGACATCTTGTCAAATAGGTGTTATCATTTCATCGAGCTTTCAGTAAAAAGTTGACTAAATCCAAAAAAATTGCCAAATGTGTTCTAATCGGAAGTAGGAACTCAAAAAAATTATGTATCCACTTCTCTGATTTTAGCAAAACTTCATTTATTTCTTTTCTATTCTCATGGGGAGTACTTCTACTATTTTGGTTTCCTACGAGGGTGTGTCCCATGCATTTTTTCATCCATTCAGAGCCAATTTTATTACACAGTATTATTGACAAACGATCTCAGAATTACAGAATAATATGTGTAAGCATGCTGATGGATTTAGGGATTCTCCATGGCACCATATGACTCTACACTGTAAAAAGTAAAAAATTATAAGCAATACTATAAAAAGCAATACATGAGTAGAATTTTTTTTTCAAACTCGAATACAAAAAGGACTTACGGGAAGCTTGCGGGTAACAAATACGTAATGGATGCTCCTTCAATTCCCAATGAAATAAAAAATTAAGTCTACGTGTTTCGAACTAGTTAATAGTTCATGATCAGGCCGGGGAGCATTGGTGTGCTCACACCAGTCACACCAATGCTTCTCTGCCTGATCATGAAATATTACCAAGTTCGAAATATTCTTTATAATTTACTGTAGAATTGAGAAAGCATGTTCATTATGTACTATCAATTACAAGAAATTTCCTCTAAAGTTAAAAATTTCAAACTCTACATGTTTTATTTTATTTGCATATAATCTAAAATTTACTGATTTTAATTCATTACCATTCAACTCATTCTCCTATGATTTACAAAAAAAAAATCATAAAAACTGACAAAATAGAGTTTTTTTAATAGAAGTGTAAAAGTATAACAGTGTAAAATTTTAGAAATAAAGGGCGGAAAGAATAAACATGACTGTTATTATTTAATTTTTTCTGTTATTCAAAGAAGAGCCAGGAAATCTCCTCGAAGACATTTTTTCTACCTCACAATCCATAAAAATAATTTAATTCAGAGAGGTTAATCTTCCTAGAGTCAGTTATTTTCATACTGGTGCGGCATGAAAACGTAAATACCTCAACCATTTACAGATTTCTGTAAGTCATAAATCAATGTGACATTGAATCCAACCTGAGCAATGTTAGTTTGTATTGGCCACTCACCAGGCCTGAATCTGTGTATTTTTGCTTACAACAGCATACGTAAGTAGCAAATTAGTTTCAGATGGGAGGTTTTTTCTTGTATGATCGCCAAATACAGATCATATGGATTAAAGACAATACAAGCTCGCTGAGTCCTCTTATTTGTGCCCGGGATTATATAATGATTGTGCAATTATATGTTTATATATACAGAAATACCCCGTTTTACACTACCTCGACTTACGCGAACTCGGAGTTACGCAGTTTTTGACTTTACCCTTTTTTACTTTTTTAAATCTTGGGATGAAATTTCCCAAAAAACTTCCCAAACTCCCCTTTCCCAAAAAAAGGGTGTCTGGAAGAAACTTTGTCCAATATTTTTTTTTAAAAAACGAAACGGAAATAACAGCCTGAAACTGATCGTATTGCTCATGTGATAGAAAAAGTTTTTGATATTACCAGGCAATTAGATACGGAAGTAGACGGAGATAATGTCAACGAGCTGTTGGATTCTCATTTTAAGGAGCTGACTGTCGATGATCTCTAAAGCTATGTCCACACTTTTGCGCTTTCGGGTTCGATTTCGCTTTCGACATGTCGCACAGAGAGAGAAATGTGAAGCATGCTCAGAGCGATGCTTCACCACCTGCAAATTCCAGGACAGCGCATGCGCCGCGATAGAGCATGCGATATCGCAATTGTATCCAAACCGAGTGGATTTTCATGCTGAATTCCATGCGTTTTTCTATTATCCAAGGTAGTTTTCAAGCCAGTGTTCAGAATGTCGCAGTCTTCGGAAGAAATTTTAAATTTTATTGATGATTACAGAAATATACCGGCATTGTGGGATGTCAACCACTCCCCATACACAAATAAAATTATTAATGCATTTAATACATTTAAAATAATTATTTAATAATAATTAATGTGTATTGTTTTAAAATAAAAACTAAATGTATTTTTAAACAAAGCAAATTGAAAAAAAAAATTGAAAACTTGTACTATATCATTGAAATTTTCTTTTTGAAATACAGGGAGAAGATTTCAAAAATATGCATCAGCTAATTTGTTATTATAAAAATACTGAATAAAAAATTCCCCATAGCTTATCATAGGAATTAAAAACCCACTTTGAAAAAAAAATAGATTTTTTAGTATTATAAAAGCAGGTTACAACCTGAATTCGCGTTTTGCGTGACGTAATTTTTCCCCCCATGTCATGCATTGCTTGCATCCAAATGCGTATGATTCTGCATGTATCATTTTCATTTGAAGCTAAATATCATCGACACATTTTAAATGTAGGCATTTTCTATGGTTTTCTCGTCGTGTTCTTCATTTAACCCCATGTTAAAGAAAAATGAACGATTTTCATTAATAACAAAATATACTTCTTAACTTCTTACATATGTAAAATTTTTTTTATTATATATGAAAATTCAAAAGTAATTCTTCATGGCCCGCTTTCCTCAGAAAAGAAGTAAATGTCTCGGTTTAATTCTTTACTTTATATTAAAGAGGTTACTTACTCTCTCTCTCTCTCTCTCTCTCTCTATATATATATATATATATATATATATATATATATAGTATGATTAGCTAACGATTTTTCTTGAATATTCTGTATACTTCAAAAGAAATATAAATGTTCCTTTTATTCAGAAATAAATTAATATACCAGTGTAATTTTACACTATATATTTAAGAGATAAAATTTTAATAACGAGCAATATTCTACCGTTTTCTATTCTTAGTATTTGTTTGGTTTTATTACTTCATAAACAAAGCTATAAATTGTACTTCTATTTCTAATAACTTGGCATATAAAAAAACAGGTCTTTTCTATATTCCGTATCACCAGTTATTAATTTCTCAAAATATTTCTGAACATTTCAAACTTATTCTTTCTTTTAACACATTAATTTTCTTTTAACACATTCCGACGCGGATTACAGTTTGAAGAA
Organism: Dolomedes plantarius; assembly: GCA_907164885.2. Taxonomy (NCBI): domain Eukaryota; kingdom Metazoa; phylum Arthropoda; class Arachnida; order Araneae; family Dolomedidae; genus Dolomedes; species Dolomedes plantarius. Next base: position 164,836,648 of record OU015492.1, read on the forward strand.
AATACGCCTGAAGGGGTTTTTGGTGCATTTCAAAGATGAGTGAAGTATTATGAGAGAAAACGCTTTTTCAAACAAAAAACTCAGACAAAATTAACAGACTTTATCAGTAATTAAATTTAAGGACGCATGTGGTAATGTATGCATAAAATTACTTGTTTTATTGAATGCGATAATGTCATTAAAATTCATTAATTTTAATATAATTTTTTTTAATTGAAAATACAGTGTATTCCCGGAAAATGTTTTGTGTTATTCTTGTTTTCCTTTCACATTTCTGTTTGATGGGTAAGATATATAAAACAAATAGACATTAATTTACAAAATAAAGGTGTGATCAATTACTTTTATTAATAGTATTTAGTGTTTATGAATTTAAAATCTGTTTTGTGTAGTTTAAAGTATTTTAAAAGGTAAATCTCTATTTAACGAATTTTCCATATAACGAACTTTTTTTGGGAATTTAGCGACTTCGTTAAATAGAGGTCCGACTGTATATATATATATATATATATATATATATATATATATATATATATATATATATATATATATATAGATAGATATATATATATATATATATATATGAATGATAAATATGCAAGTAGAGGGATTATACATATTTATATACAGAGCACCGTACCAAAATTGTAATCTATTCTTGTTGCACATTTCTTGTTGCTTTACGTAAAAATAGTGATCACCTTATAAACTCCGCGAAATCACAAGAAACGACGCAGCAGTAACAGTCCGACTCTTCCATCTCGTGAGGCATGAACTGTCGAACAAATGTGGACAACAAATCGAATGCGTCTAGAGGCATGCCGGGAAGCATGGATTAAAAGTAAGTTGAAAGGAAAGACAAACCGCAAGTCGAAAGCGAAATCGAACTCGAAAGCGCAAAAGTGTGGACATAGCCAGAGAGATGCGCGACCAAAGCATCCCTCAAGAATCCGACATTTCAGATCCAGTTTCTCAAGAAAACCCAATGACAATTATAAACTTGACAGAAGGTCTTAGCGCAATTGAGAAGGGGTTACAGATTTTAGAGAATATAGACTCTAATAAATATCGCATGATCACAACAAAGCAGGGAATAAAAAAAAGCGTTAGTCTGTTATGATGACATTCTTCGCGAAAAAAAAAGGTGTTAATATGGCAGGCTACTTTTTGGATTGGATATTTTAAAACTATCAACATAATTTTTTCAATATCTTGTGCATATGCATGATATTAATATTTAATACAATATTTAAATTTTAATACAATATTATTCCTTTAAACTAGTGTTTTTGAAAATTATTGGTCCCAATTAGACAAAATTTATTTGTATTTATATGCAAAGTTGTACCCCGACTTACGCGATCTTTCATCGATCCCATGTATCGCGTAACTCCGGGGTATTCCTGTGTGTGTGTATATATATATATATATATATATATATATATATATATATATATATATATATATATATATATATATATATATATATATATATACAATAGAGAGAGAGAGAGAGAGATGATAGGTATAGATATAGATATAGACAGGTAAACAGATAGATACACACAGTTGCATATATGTATTTATTTTTACAAGCATATGTAGTAAAACTTTCCTGCGAAACAATATTACACTGGCCAAGAAGAGATAGTGTTATTGTTATCGATCGAGTTTAAAAACACAAACTTATTTTAGCATTTTGAAGTTAATTTATACCGGATAGAGTGTACTTTTAGTATTACATCTTGTCTGTGAGTTACATGCAGTCTCAATTTCTCAAACAAACGTTTAGAATAAAAAATATTTATAACTGAAGCATACTTACATTACCAAACTCTAAAATTAAACAAAATTTCTAGGATGTAAAGTAATGATTTCTTACTTGAGTCTAACTACTTTAATAGACGAAAGATAACATTTTATTTCTTTGATATGTTTTCTTTGTATAAAGTAATACATATTTTGTGCATAGAATCCAAAGAAATTATAGACTCGGCTGTGTAAAAATACAACACTGCAGAAGAGCAGAACACGTGTGACTGCCTTCCGGCATTCTTTGTTAACCCTATTATCGCTGTGGCGAAGTCAAACATTAATTTCATGATTTATCGCAGCACAAGAAATTATTGCTCCGAAGAATATCGTTGTACTAAATACCCTTTTACAGTGCCAGAATTAATAACTTCCGGGACCTTTAAAGAAGAAGGTTTTATCATCCTATTGCCCATAATTATTGCGAGGTTTAATTTCATGTATATTTAAAGCGGAAATTAAATTTATCAAGCTTGGTGTTCTTAAAGTTGTAAAAATATAAATGAAATAATAGCTGATTTTTTATCAGAATTTCATTTCGTTCTATAAAATAGTCTCCGAAAAATCCTAGACACTGCAAAACTTAATGATCTTTCTAACATACAAATAACAAAACGGTTGTTTAATTTTTCAGGCCCCTAACGACTGAAAGCAGCGTTATAAAATATTGCACAAATATTGAAGATACCCATGCCATCGCCAAGATGCAGAGCTAAAAATTGTAATTTGAAAATGTCCATTCACTTCCACATTTAAAAATCAGAGAAATACTCATAAAACCGAAAAATGTAGCTCCTCATATCACCGAGTAGTTCATTTGGTAGAATACTGACCTCGAAATAGAAGAACCAGGTTCAGTTCCAACCCATATGATGGTCGTTATAACGATATACGACTCATGGACAGCACAGTAATGGACCAGTTGAGAGCATCTGGCAAACATTCATGGCGGGGTTAAAAATTCAGTCATCAGAAAAAAATATTGAGTAAATAATTGGAAGAAAAGAGGGACAACTTCCTTTGAGACTGTTCTCAAGAAGAATAGCGAAAATGTTAGGGATGGAATTTTGTAAAAAATTGAGAGGTCTTGAGGGGACGGATGGCAATAATTGTTCCAAGGTCCCACTTTTCCGGTTATTATGGGTGCCTCTGTACACGAAGTACATGTAAAAAGTTTTCGCTTTCATTACGACGGAATGAAAAGAAATAATGGGATTTATTTGTGTGTGGGATTGGGTGATACAAGTTTTGTGTATGGGAGTAGATTTTGATGATTTCTAAAGCATCGTAACTTTACTACTGTATACTTACATTCAAATGTCGGCTGCTGTATTCGACACACACATATACATGTGTGTGTGTGTAAACATCTATAGTTCATTACAAAGGAATCGAAGGAAACTCTCAAAACCGATCAAATGCATCTCAACAAAAGTTATCTAACAATAATTACACAATAGGTTTGTGGGAAGCAGATGAATATGATTTTTAGTTATCGCACTCTTTCCAAACACTCATGAAAAATCCGATCGTAGCCCTTGCCATGCGTTAAATTATTATTTTTAATTAACAACTATTGAGCAACTATTGTCTGTAACCACTGCCGAAAATATGGGGAAATTTTTTTCTCCACCATGAATATATTTTTTCTATAGGCTAGCAAAGGTATGTGAAGCTTCGCTATCAATCTTGAATCAATACTCTCGCCATCTTAAAACGAGGAAAATTTCTTATACTAAGTTTTTCTCTAATTTTTCTGATAGTTTCTTTGCAAATATCTTCAAAATCCCTACGACAGAGGGGAAAGTTGATCTCAAGCTTAGCAACTGGAGAAGCAAAAATGTTGCTAGTAAAAATGCAAGTTTGAGCTTTGAGATTTTGAAAACATACGTCTGATCTGCTTCTTATCACTGGGAAAAGAAAGGTGGTTTGCAAACTTAAATTTCAGAAGTTTTTCCTCTTCGACACGTTTCGGATGGGCCTCGTCGTCAGATCTGTGTACTGCCTCACAAAGACAACATTTAAGTGGTAGAACGCAGCATAAGTGGCAATCATGGTATCCAGAACATGTGATGCATTTTTCTCGAATACGTCATCGGAGTGAGATGGTCATCTTGAAAAGTTTTGGAGAACAAAACTAAGATACCTTGCTGAGATTAACATAACCCCCATTTAGCGGAGACTTTTGCTCATAGCCTATTCATAGTTAACAACATTCTTTCTATGTATACATGTGTAAGTTTATAATCCGCGGTTTTTGAAAAAATTACTCCTGAAAATACCGCTTTTAATGAGAAAAACCATAAATATTATTTAGTTTCGAATGTCACTATGGCAAAAGCTGTCAAGTAGGTGATTGAAATAGAAAATTATGATAATCCTTCTTTAGTAACCATTTTAAATCAAAGCTGTACGAAAAATATGCCAAATCAGTTTCGCAGTATAAAAATAGTTCATTTCTTTGTGGGTGATCCTGAGCTGTGTACAGACAGTTAGGACGACTACTTATGAGATTTGTGTTGTTGTTTTAACTGCGAAAGTTTAAACTTGATCAAACGAAGGCAAGATGCTTTGAAGTCTTCTCATTTACAGACGTTTTATTATGACCCGTCTTTTTTAATACGTGCATGTGTTCATGCATCATTGAAATATAAAACTTATTGTTATTGAAGTATAAACGATGTTAATAAATGTGACTTTTAGTGAGTAATTTTTATTATGAGTAAATAACAATATGTACGGTGTCTCCCCATAGAACAAGTGTTAACATGTGCGTATCATAAATATATACCTTTTAAAGTGTTTTTTTATCTTAAATTTAGTTTTGTATGTAATTTAGACTTTTATCCAATGTTTTACCAAGAAATGCGCCTTCAAATCGTATATGAATTGCTTTACATTTCCTGGGGGAAAGATAATAGAACAAACATAAGTGATTCTGCAATTACTTTTCATTAAATTATGTGTAAGCCTTTGTTCTATTTTAGATAATATTTCTTTTTACTAAAAACAAAAAAAAATCTTTTTTTTTTGTTAATAATTATGTTTCATTATCTCAATTCAAGGGTAAAACTGCAACTGAATGTAGTCATAATGTATATATGCATCCTAGTTTACATATTAAGTTGTAGTCTGCTAAATGTTCCTTTTTTTATCACTTTGTTGTAAAAATCCTTGTTTACAGATTCTTATTTTTATCTCTACGATGCTTCTTAGGATCAAATTTTTTTTTTTGCATTTTTGCATGCTGAATGAATATACTTTTTTTACAAGATTAATATTAATTGTTAATGATTTATTATACATTTCTGCATTTTATTCCAAAGGCAATTATTAAATGAGGTGACAAATTATTTGGTAAATTAGTTTGGTTAAAGTTAAGAAGTGGGTACTCCTTGGCGCGGTTTGGCGAAGTTTTCAAAATTCGCTAAAATAGCACTAAGAGACGACGGTTATAACAGAGAAATTCATATGCAGGAAGATGTTGAAATCCTTACAGAAAAGGGCTCTTGTAAAGAAGTAAGTATCCCTTTTGACGTGGGCGATGAATGTTAGAAGTTATTGCTATCTCATCCATTTATAAGACTGACTGCAGAACATATAACAGGTTTGTATTTAATGGATTTATAATCATTGACATAGATGTCAAGTGTTTATTATTGTCAGCCTAAAATTAACCTTCGACTGATAAGTTTTTTATTTTTTATTTTTATGAGTGCTTGTTTTCGTTTTGTTGTTTGCATTACAATATCCTGCTCTTAAAAGTTTCAATTATGAGGAGAGAATGTCATTTAGGTTTTATTCTGAAATATTTATGCTATTTAAATTGCCTAAAACTGACTGTGTATTCTGTATATACACGTAATTTTGTTGTCCTCTATGTTGCCGTTACCGTCGTTTTTTAGTATGATTTTTGCGAATTTTGAAAACCTAGCTGGTTTACCGTGCCAAGAGGTACCCACTTCTTTACTTTAACCAGTTAATCTATTCACAGATCAAATGGGATGGTTCCAATATTTTATCCGCAATATTCACATGTCCTTACACAAAAATTATTTGTCATCATATAACTGTTACTGCATTGTACAGCATTTATTGCATCAACAGATATTTCATGTAGCTGAAAAGAAAAAGCATTTAAATACCACAATACAAAAATGTTACATAATTTTTTAATATATTTTACACACATTGTAGTTAAAATCAGTACTGTAATAACATGACATTATTTCTTCCTGATGAATACTGATGTCAGATAAAACCTAATTTTAGATAATTCATTGATTTTCAACTATATTTCATTTTTTTTTTAAATTGTTCTCAAATTATTTCCTGTTTTTAACTACAGTTCCAGTATTATTTATGAAATTGGTTGTTTTTAATAAATGTTTATCAATGTTCTCTTGCATACCTAGCTAGCTGATGTTACACTTTTGAAACAGATTAATTATGTCTGTATTTAAGTGTTAAGTCCTGCTGGCTATCAAATTTGAAAATAAAGAGTAGATTTTAAGAATCCTGCGGATCATTGCGATATAACTATCAAGATCCAAATGTATTGTTTATGTTATTTTTGGTTGTAGATAATCTTTGCTGAGATGAAAATTCTTTTATCATAAAATTTCATTATTACTTCAGTTTATACTGGGCAGTTTCATGTAGGAAATTTCTTCAATGTGTGTTGCGAAGGAATCTCCATTGGGACATTTTAGTTCCTTCCAACAGGATGTGATATCGCCATCTTGGTCTATCACATATTTTGAGGTCGTAATGCCGCCATATTGGACAGTCGATCACCCACACCTGCACGAAGGGGAATCTAGTACTCCAACTTCTTCTGAAAATCCACGCATCGGTCAATTCCTATGAAGAGAGACGGGAAGCGCCCCTAAAAATTCTTCGAAAAGCCAAGAAGGGTCAAGATATTATGGGAATTGAAACGACCACGTGGGACGGCGTGAGAAGATGCCAAGACAAACCAATCACTAATCAAATGACAGAGACGAGAATAAATTTAGGGGGAGATCTGACCAGGGAAAGGGGCCTTGTAAGAGCCCCTTTCCCTGTATTGAGCCAAATTAAAAGCTTCGGTTTTTCGGGAGGAGAGAGAGAGTCGACGACTAAGCCTGATGTAGAAGGACACGTAGTGCTGAGCTGGACGATGACCCCTGGAGATTGAATAGGCCAAACGGTAGCGCTACTCCGACGAGACCCGAACTGGAACGGAAGCCAAAATGAACTGGACAACTAGAGGACGGTTGCTGCACGATGACCCCGAGAAGGCAGATGCTCCGGGCGCCTCTCGCAGAGGGGCGCCAATATAGGGTCTATATATTATATTACTGTATCTTTTTCGGGGGGCGCCAAAAAGGTATCGTGCTCCGGACGCCAGTTATGCTCGCTACGCCACTGCCTAAATTTTGCTCCCATAATAAAGTAGCAGCAAAGATTCGCGGTGAATAACAGAAGGTGAATGTCTCAAGACAAGTACCTCCACATTAGAGAAAAATTTATCACTTGAAAACGGTATATTTCTAGCGAAATATTGATTGCCAAAAACAGAGATAGTTCTGATATGTCAGAGATAGTTCTGAAATTATTCGCCCTTGCGACTATCAGCCAACTCTGTACCAAATGTTTGCGCACAAAACGTAAATCAGTCAATATCCAACTAAACCTTTTAATTATTTTTAAATATTGCGATGGTGCATAGTTAAAAGCATTTTTCATGTCAAATTGACATTGTTTGGCATACATTTCATCAGGTTTCATGAGTTTGATTGCAACTTATGGGGCCCGACATAACAGCTAAGGCCTTAAGGGTTGTACCCCCACCTGATGGTGAAGGCTTCAAAAGTTTAAAATAATATTGGCTTTGAAGTAAAAAATAATCGAAAATTTTCCTCAGGCACGTTAGCATGGTGATCAATAGTTCTTGTCTCTAAAGCTGAAAGTGACGTCACACTCCCATGGCATATTTGCAGTTTTTAGTTGAAAAATCAAAATGCCAACAGATGAAGCATTGAAGTTTACGGTTATATTTTCGATGACCGCTTCTAGAGCGAGACGAGATTTTGAAGATGAAACGAGAGGCACCATTGGCAGAGGAAAATTTCACAGCCTCGTTGCAAGAAAGGCAGCAGACTCGTAAATCCACGTTAACACTTTCACTCCATATTGAGTAACTTGACCTACGTCTCTCACCTACATCACCGCCAATCTGTTATGGATTTTTAACAAAGGATAATCAGGGTTATTCAAATGTAACGACCGCTATATCGCTAATCCTGAAAATAGTGACCATTTCTCTAATTCATTAGAAATACCAGGTGATCATAATTTAACTTGGCCTATTCAGAGCACTCTGTAGCTGTAACTAAAAGGCGGATTGAGCTGAAACTTTGCAGATAGACAATTCAAAGGATGCGCTGAAAGATTCCGAAAAAAAAGTTCAAAAAATGTCCGCTAGGGAGCGCATTACAGCCTAAATGCTTGAAAAGTCATGCAATAAATAACTGTGAACAGTAAAAAAAAGTCATTTAAAACTTTAATTTTTACATTCTAGATCGTTATGATGTTTAAAACTATTTATTATCTTTACATTTTGAAGCATTATGACGGTACAAAAGTTGATAAATGTGGCAAGTGAAGAAGCAAACAATCTGATTTGCGTATGCATACGAATTCAAAGTGAATTCTGGGTACAAAAAGGATGAGATCGAGTGAGTATAATTCTGTCAGTTACGAAGGCAATTAAATTACAAGAACGTGCGTTAATCATAAAACTTTTTTTATCAAAACCAGGGAAATGCTGTTGTAGCTCTTCGCTAATTTCGACGTCAAAAGAAATTGCGTCGGTGTCCGATGTCTCCACAATGTGTGAGAGACATGATATTTCGATTTGAAAACACTGGGTGCTTAAGCGTTCAACGTGGCAGAGTGCGAAAGCCTATCAACGAAGAAGTCGTTTCGGAAGTAGCAACGGCCGTTGTCAAGCAGTCACTGACAAATGATCACGGAGTCAGCAGTGCACGTACAGTCAATTAGACGTACCGTATAGCACAGTGCAGAAGATCCTGAGAAAAATAGTGAAAATTTTTCCGTATAAGATCAGCCACAACCAGCAACTGCTTCTTACCGACAATGACCGTCGCTTATCTTTCGCCCTGACTTTTCTTGCCCGAATGGAAGTCGATGATTTCTGGCCGTGGAACATTCTGTGGAGTGACGAGACTCATTTTTATCTTAACGGAAGAGTGAACACCCGTTGATTGTCGAATTTGGAAAATACACGTGCCTTCTACACAATTCCGCAACACTCGCCTAAAGTTACCGTCTGGCGTGGATTCACTTCCCAATTTATCCTTGGACCATTCCTTTTTGAAGAACTTAAAGATATTGACCCTGTCACATGTTCTGTAACCGCCCTTAGATATCGTCACATGCTCAGCAGTTTCGTTTTACCTCAACTCCAACAGCGACAATGCCTTGAATCTATTACTTTTATGCAGGATTATGCTGCTCCACATAATGGACTCTGTGTGCGGAGGTTTTTGCGACAACATTTTACGGATGACAGGGTGATTAGCCGATCGTTTCCTACTCCTTGGCCTGCCCGTTCTCCCGATCTCACTCAGTGTGATTTTTGGTTGTGGGGTCTGTAAAGAACTGTGAATGAACAACTCAACTCTACTCTAGTTTTAGTAGAGTTTTAGGATATAGTGGAGGGTACAGATCAAGGTATTATTTCCAAGTTGGCAAGGCTTGGTCAGAAGAGTTCTGTGTGTCTCCAATGGATACCGTATCATGTCGGTGTGACTGGTAACGAGATCGCTGATGACCTAGCTAGAAAGGGCTGTGATTACCCTGATCCCAGTTCTTCCATCTTGTGTCCTTCGGAAATTCATTCCCTTCACAAAATCAGAATAAATTTATCTTGGTATTCTCCCCCTGTTCACCACTGGTATACCTCAAAAGGCCCAGGCCTCTCTCTGCAGTGCAGGAGTTCTAGATCTCTCCAGACGGCCATGGTGCGACTTAGAAGCGGACATCTCCGTAGTATGAAATTCGTGGAAGGGAAGAAGTCTTTTTCTGTTTGTCCTTGCTCCCTTCCTGCTTCTCCAGATCACCTCTTAGAATGTATGGACGTCTCTGAGACAGCTGCCGGTTGAGCAGGATTTTGTCTGTGATTCTCTTTTGCTGCGGGGTCTCTTGGACTTGGTGTAGGCGTTCCTACACCAGGGAGATTAGAAACAACAACAACAACAACACTCTAGTTTTAGGAGAGATAAGGAGGAGGGATGCGGCCATGATGCCTGACGTGAGGAGCTGCTTATGACTACTTAGTTGTATTTTCGATTATTTTATATGTTTATGTAATGTGCTGCTTTAAAAAGTAATTAAAGTTTGGCAACTAAAAAGAAAACGACCCTTTTTTTGTTGTCTTCAAACCTCTCTCATCGCCTTTATCCACTCGTCCAATGATGAGGAATTTCTACTGCGCCATTTAAAGAACGTTATTTATAGGGGGAATGTTTCAACTTTGGCTGACTTGAAGGACCGCATAACATTGTATGTTCGACAGATTACTAGCGACCAGCTGTGGTCCGCTGAGCCCACATTAAACAATTTTCTTTACATCGCTAGACAGCGTGTAACAAATAAATTATGCTTGAATTGGAATTTGTAGCTTGGTTAAGTTTATTTCCATGTAATGCGCCCCCTAGCGGACATCTTTTGAACTATTTTTATGGAATCTTTCAGCGCATTCTTTGAATTGTCTATCTGCAAAATTTCAGTTCAATCCGCCTTTTAGTTACAGCTACAGAGAGCTCTGAATAGGCCAAGTTTAATTACGATCACCTGGTACTTTGCGGATTGTTGATGATGTGAGATTCGGGGTACCGCTATTTAACGAGGGCTGGCTCGACAAACCTCGGAAGATTTTTAGCGAATGAGGCATGCCAATCATAAAGCCTAAAATTCGTCATCAGCCGACATCAAATGTAAACAAACATCGAAACTTCGAAACACATTACAAAAAAAAGGTGGGGGTGTAATGCCTGGATATGCTACGATAGAAAAATGGATAGTGATTTTAAATTTGTGAAAGAATACTTATAAACATTTTCATAATTCAATGTTCATTTCTATTTCGAATATATATAATTAATTGTGTGAAATTACAGGAAGAGTTTTATTTCCTTATTTTCCAAGAATGTCCCATTTATTAAAGCAATTAGCAAAGCTATATACACTCTGTCACAAAAAAACATATGCACCCAGAAGAAATCGAGCTGCTATCACGAAACTTGGCACGAATGTAGTCTGGTAAGAGATATGCAAATGATTAAAATTTCTACGCCAATGAGACAAGGGTAAGCGCGCTATACGCATATGAGATGCGCAGCTGGGATAGTTTAAAAGCATGATTGCTGGTGCCATAGGGTTATTCAAACAAATCTATCGACTTGGATGGACGGTATTGTGACTAAAGATACCTCTGAGACGTAACCGGCGACAGTATGAACAATTGTCTGACTTTGAGAGGGGGCGTATAGGAGGCCTCAGAGAAGCAGGTTGGTCGAACAGGCTTATCGGCTGCCATCTCGGTCGGAGCGGTATGGTAGATGCTCGGTGTTGGCAACAATCGATCACGAAGGGATAGTCTACCGTCGCGGAGGGTCAGAGTGTCCTAGGAACACAAATGCGCGAGAATCGCGCAATCTTAAGAGCGGCCACGTCCGCACCAACAACGTCGCTAGAATCGGTTCGATGCCATTTACCACGTTCGGGACATCCGGTGGTATCAAGGGAAACCGTTCGGAGACGACTGGCCGACGCAGGTATAAGGAGCCGACGTCCATTAAGACGCCTACCACTGACCCCACATCATAGGCAGTGTCGACTGGATATTTGCCGACCTCGGGCAAGCTAGAGGTGACCGACTTGAGGCGTGTGATCTTCAGCGATGAATCCCGATTCAGTCTCAATGCTGATGACCAGCGCATACGCGTGTGGAGGCGGTTAGGCCACCGGTCCGATCCGGCATTTGTTGTCGAGAGGCATACGGCGATTACACAAGGTGTGACAGTGTGGGGAGCGATTTGCTGGGACGCATGATCACCTCTAGTCGTCCTTCAACGCACTTTGACGGCACGCAGTTACGTGGACGAGATTTTAACGCCAGTTGTTCTGTCTATGATACCAAGTCGCCCAGGTGCCATTTATCAGCAAGACAACGCTCGTCCACATACTGCGTGATCTGATCTGTTATGATCAAATGAGATAATTCTTCAAAAGTCTTTACATCCAAGCGTCGTATCCCTTTTTATAAAGTAATTTTTCAGTTCATAAGCAAAATCGCACCACGTAATTTCTGGTTTCTTGTGATGTTTTGTAAACAATTGCCGAAATCTTTCTGGAGTAAGTTTATACCGTTTTAATAACTGTTCTTTCACTTTCTCATAATCATCAGTGACTTCTTCACTCTCTCTTGCAATTATTTGGGCCACATCGTACGGTAAGAGTCCTATTAAATGCGAAACCCAGTTTTCTTTCTTGATCTCTCCTCTCTTCACCTGACGTTCGACAAGAACAAGATAAAGGCTTACATCATTCGTTTGTGGATCAAACTTCTGTAAAATGCTGTGTAAATCAAACCTTGGTTTAATGTTTAATTCAGTTCTTTGTCCGATTTCAGCTCCATTACTCATTTGTTCTTTTTCAAGACGCATCTTCTGCAATTCAAATTCCATTTCTTCTTTTCTTTTTCGTTCTTCTATTTCTATTTTTTCTTTTCTTATTCGTTCTTCTATTTCTATTTTTCTTTCTTATTATTGCTTCTATTTCTTCTTTTCTTTTTATTTCTTCTCTTCTTTTTCGTTCTTCGATTTCTTCTTTTCTTTTCCGTTCTTGTTTCAATGTTGTTAAAAGTCCCTTCACGAACTCCTCATCGTAGTTTTCATTTTCAGTAATTAGTTTCTTTAATTGAACCATAATAAGGTTTCCGGTATCTGGTATTCCTATTTCAGCCGCAACAGTCCTTAAATTTTCTTTATGTGCTTTTGCTAAAGAGGCCATGTTAGATTGAGACGAAACTGTCCAATAATTAACAAAACTGGAAAACAGAAGTTTCTATCATTTCTTCGTTGAAAGATGCAATAAGTAGTTATCAATACCAAATATAATACAAATCCTGTCCCGATGCGCCAATGTGATGTTTGGTTCTTTTGTATTATACACTTCAGGCGTTGAACAACATGAACATTTATTCAGAATTAAAAAACAAAATATTTATCACAAGATACTGAGATGCCCTACTCGACGATCTCAGGAGATGCCCTACTCGGCGATCCCATCGAAGTAAAATTGTACATAATTGGTTCCTTGTCCTAAATACAACCTACAAACGTATTCCATCTTATAGACTAAAAACATGTAGAAGTTGCCATCTTCTGTTATTGTAAAATACGAATAATACAAAATATAATATCATGCGTGCAAACAATCTCAGGTGCAGGAATCTAGCAAATATTATATTACGTCATACTGGTAGGCTGAATTTCAAACATCACAGACTCATAACTTCCTAAATAAACATCTTGGCTCTTTTTTTATTGGAACATATTTTTAGCGCTTCAAATCTAATCTAATCAATACTAATTCAAGCTCTGACACAGAAAATGGTAATGAACTTTTTGGTGGAGTAAACAGAAAGTTCTCTCTTCGATTATTGTCGAAGACTTGTTAAGGAGTGGAGAAATTGTAAACCCAGGGAAGCTAATCAGTTTTATTACCGTTTTAAAAGAAATATCAATTGGAAGTTTTGATAGAAAATAAAGTTCATGTCAAGCAATTTCATCAGTCAGTGGTCCAAATTTGAGAACCTATTTATGTCTATTGTTTTGCTAGATTTATTTCTGGTTATATCTCCTGTTTCAAAACATTTACAAAGTAAAACCATTGACTATTTTACCACCTGAAACTTGGTGCAGACGCTGCTTCAACATGTAAGCGATAAAAGGAATGATAAATACTTTGAGGTTCTATATTTAAAAACAAAATATTATACTAGTACATTTAATAGCAGTTTAGAAGATTGAAGTAAAAGTGGAAGTAGATTTCAAGAAAAAAATAACCTCAAAGGAAAAGGAAATGCCCTGTGAAAAATCAAATGACGAAGCTCCTGGAATCTCAACTGTCTAAAACTATAAATTGGTCTTATCCAATATTTTAGACTGTGCTAAGACGAGTATCGAAGAGAGATTCAATCCAAACAAAGAAATTTTGAGAGATTGTTCCTGATTAGACTCCTGAAAAGAAATTTCATGAAATCGAAAAGCTTGATTCCTAGGGATGTCCTTTGCAGCATTTCTAAGCTTTGTAAAACTGAAAGAAGGTGATTATTAATTGAGTTGAAACAGTCTGGACTAGGGGGCGTCCATTAATTACGTGAGGCTCTTAGGGGGGGGAGTCGAACCGAATCTCACCCAGTCTCCCGTGGGAGAGAGGGGGAGTCTCGGCAAATATCTTGTAATTTTTTTCCGCAAGAAGCAGTGTATAATTGTGAGAAAACTGGGTTATATTAAATAAAACATGTTTTTACACTAAAATATGGCTAAATCATACACAAGTGTTCCAGTGGTCACTCTTGAGACCACACATGAGTCCCCCCGGACTGAATTAGAATGAATATTCCTTTACGAATTTTAGTAGTTCCTATTTAAGTATTTTATTGTTCGATTTTCTCACTGTGATTCTTGACTACGTTCTTAGTAGTCTTAAATACTAGTCTTAACTAGTCTTAAATAAAAAATAATTAAGCAAATTATGTTTTTTTAAATAAATCCAACGCAATCAAGCACAGATTAATGTATTTACACTAAAAATACGCATTTTGAAAAATCTCATGTGAGATTAGGAAGGGGAGGGGGTCAAGCCAAATCTCACGACATCTCACCAGGGGGTGGGAGGGGGTCGAAAAATCGCCTCACGTAATTAATGGAAGCCCCCTATTTAGTAACATGTATATAGCTTAAAAATTTGTTCAAGCTATACCTTGTACACAAGTCACCTGTGAAAGGGTGTTTTCTAAACTTAAAATCGTTAAAAATCGAATTAGGTCTACTTTAATCCAAGACCTTGCTATGTCTAACCTCCAATTTATTAATGTAGAAAGAGACTGATTTTATAATTTAGATTTAAAAAAATTATAGATTTGACATTGACATAAAACACTATAGAGGCACCAGGGAGCAAGAGCTCCTTATCCTCAGTATCAAGGTTAGTATGTGACATAAGATTAACTGTTCTCAAGTTTACAAATATAATTACAGATAAAATAGCCAGGATTAGTGAAGAACTGACCAAAAGCTTATAGAGAAAATAGCTCACTTCTACCCAGACTTGGGTGTATATAATTTGAAGTGGCACTCTAAATGAATTTCATACAAACACAGTTTATACATGAAACAATTTTTATTGAATTCGTTGCACATATAGAATTTGCTTTTACAGCAATAAGCATACGTACTACTTGTACGGAATATATAAATACAGCTTTCAAGAACAATATATTTTCAATACTCACAACCCAGCAGAGAGTCAAACCAACAGTACTGCCACGTAAACTTTGGGCCTGCTAAGCACTAGCGCAGGATAACACCTTTTCAACCTTAACATTTTTTTTATTAATGACTCTGCATGGTATTTATACTAAGCGAGTATGCCGAAATTAGCATATCCCAATCAGCTTCTTTAATTCATTCACTCAAAAGTTCGATTCTTGTGAATCGAATCTTGTGTATACCTTACAAGCTGTTAGGTTAGATTACTTCTTAATTTAAATTGTAAATAATTAATTTGCATCATCTATCATTTTTCTTTTGATTTTAAAAACGCAATTGTAGTAAAATACAACTTTTTTGTTTACATATGCTAGCCTTACTCCTTAGTGTTTTCCCTAATTCTTTTTTTTTATTGAGGTATTGTAGTAGGATTTAGATGATGGCTTTAGGACAGGTTAGTTGCCTAAATCTAAAAATGTTTCTCGCTCTCATTTTCAAGTAACAAACCACTTGTAATTGATTAACTATTTTTTCTCGTATGTAATAAGATTAGATATAATAAAAATAATATAAAAATGTATTGCAAACGTAAGTAAACTAGAACAGAATAGCTTAACTTTTGATAAAGATCTTGCCTTGTACTCAAATTCTTTCTAAGTGCCAAAATAGCGAAAAATGTGGTTTTTAGGCATGTGATTTTCAAAAATTGTCGGGGTAAGGGCTCCTGGACACCCCACTTGGAAGGGGGCCCCTCCTCAGTCTCTAGCCGAGAGCGCCCAAAGGAGCCAGTTCGGGCCTGCCAGTACACATTACAGCTTGAAAAAAGTTTCTTCTAGATTACTATTCAATTCTATGCTGACGCTAACACAAAATAATGATAAATTAAATTAAATAAAAAATTAAATATAATTATAGAAGGGAAAAAGCGAAACAAAATAAATTCATCATTCTATGGGAAACCCGCAATGATAATCTTTACATACAGCCGTTATGTTGCTTTCGGCCGTTATATTGCTGGAATGTTAAATATAAATTAAATAAATAAAAAATATCCGTCTAAATTCATATTAGCGATATGAAGCGGAGTGATTAGCGAGAAGAACGGGCTGTTGTGTTATATTTCAGTATCACTGAATTTGAAGTTTCTCAATTTTCCCCGAATTCAATGTAACGTTTTAGCTCTTTAGCTAGTTAGTTAGTTAGCTCTTTAGCCGATCCGTATTCAAATGCCCAAAAAGAGTGAAATATCCGGTCACCTGTTAGCTAACGCTTGCTAGGTGGTTTCTCTGGTGGTGTTTTTCTTTTGATTAAGGTTTCGACTATTTTCTACTCTTTTGAAGTTAGTAATTAACTCTTTCTTGTATTTTTGAATATTCCAAATTATATTTATTTAGCAGTTAAGTAAAATACGTTATAAATAAGCAAATTATCTTTTGTTAATTAAATTAATCTTTTGTTACGTGCACTTTAAAAAAATTTCATGTTTACCGTTATGTATAATGATTTGGAAATTTACAGTAGACATTATGGTATTAGTGATTAGTATAATGATTTGAGAATTTCTGTAGCTTTAACCGCTTTCGCTTGTGTTCTAAAATGGAGGAGTTATATACAGTTCGTACACACAAACGAAATATAGATTTTAACTATCAAACATTTGATCTCTTCTCAGTTTAGATATCCGTAGGGGAAGAACACAGAAGAATTTTAGAAAATACGTTTAATTAATCATTCTTTGTGCTAAAGAATGAGAATTGTATCAATCAACAGAAACTTAGTAATAACACTACAAAACATTTGTATCTGAGCTGGAAAGCATTTTAAAAATTTATATTCCTCTTCCCAGACAAATTACAAGCTTCAAGCCCTATACTTGTTCCCTGGAAATTAAATTTTGATGTACATAAAATGGGTTGTTCTTCCTGGCTGTTGCGCTTTTTTAATAAAAACCATAGTGGATATTGATTTTTCCCATTTATTTCTCTTTTACATAAGAGGAACAATTTTATCTAGTATGTCTGTGAAGAAACTGCTCTCCCATGTGTGCAATAATTGTTTTATTGTGTTAAATTTTGTCAGTGTGTAATTGAATGCTTACCTAGAAGAAACTTTTTTTTCAATCTAAAAAAAGTACAGCTATAAAATGTCTTTAAGTATGATTTTCATGAACACAACATTGATTTTTGTTTGTTTCAATTTTATAAAATGTGGTTAATCACAGTTTCCAGGACTTTACTTTTTTCTTCTTTTTTAATATGTAAACAAAATTTAAGTGTTAGAAAAAGTCATGCCTTTTCAAAAGCAGTTACTAATGTTAAATTTTACAATGCACAAGCTTATTCCTGACCTGATATAATGATCTATTAAAAATTAATCAAACTATAACTAAAATCAAATTTGGCTTAGCTATGGGTCTTGAAATTTCAGCCAGGACTATGAAATTTGGTACAAACCATGTTTGTTTAACTGTATTATTTATAATGTGATTCAATCAACTGGTTGTTGATTGTTCTCTGTGTGTTTCTTCAGAAAATTCTAAAATATTTGTGAAATTGTAATTTTTTTCTGCATAACTACAAAATTTAAGGTAACTTGAAAATTTAAATTTGTATCACCACAAATTGAATAAAATATAGTAACTAAACTATGCAATACTTCATTACTTTATCTTTTAAATATTGCTTATTTGCACCTAGTATAACGAATGAAATGAATATCTTAAAATTGTATATTTGTTGCATAGCTGTGAACCAAAATTAATGATAGTCGACAAAAAAAAAAAATACTATCAATTGTACAGAGGCTGTTCACACATTTTTTAGACGATATATATTGTATTCACAAAACTAAATTACATAAAATTCTTGAGTTTTAAATGTTCTATATGACATCCCTTATTCTGAACTATCTATCGACACCGCAATTTCCAGGATAATAATGCCTTTTGAAGTGTCAGAAGAGGTATTCTATCCCATTCCTCCTGAACAGCTTTCCAGAGTCCTGTAAGGGTTTTTGGACGACGTTTGGATAATGCAGATTTTAAAAGTCCGAAAGCACAAAAATCCACAGGTGATACATCGGGAGTTTTAGTAGGGATATCAGTGAAGGGTATGGCCTTGATACCAATTTTTTGTTCCATTTCTTTTAGGAAATTTACAGTGGATTTTGATGTGTGACTGCTAGCTTTGTCCTGATGGAGTCTCACAGATTGATGGCACTGTTGGTAAAGCGATGGTATTTCATTCAGAAAAATTGGTGATAAAATATGTTCCTGATAGTATTTGGAGATAATCTTGACATTTTTTTCCACTCTCTTTATTTTTTACTTGCCATTATAAGAAAAACCAGCAACAATCATGAATCCCTTAGAAAAACTTTCTTTCGATTCTTTGAACCATGTACTTAAATTTTTTCTCCCCTTTTATGATAATAAATGGCTCTTTTTTTGTTGCAATCATTTAAATACACCCATGATTCATCTATTGTGACAATTGTTTTCCATTTTTCTTTGGATAAGTGTTTCTCATATAGAATTCTGCAGCGTGTCCTGCGTTCAGCGATATGATTTGGAAGAAGACGATGCACATTGCGTTTTTTCGCGCTTTCTTAAGATTTAAATCAACGTTTATCATTTTGTTTATAGTGGACACCGAGCATTTTAATGACTTTGCAACTGTCCTTTGACTAGGGGGATTTTCTTTTAACATTAAACAACGTACCTTTGCAATAGTCGAAGATGTCCTTTTTTTCCTTGGATACTTGTTTGGAATTTTTGTCCCACTTGAGGCTCCAATTTGACGTTTTTTCCTTTCTTGTTGACGATATTACCAATCGACGCTTTAGATATCCCAAAACCATGACTCTCACATCGTTTTTAGATAACGGAGTATGCATATTTCTCTTCGGAAAGAGTATAAATGTAGCCTTCGAACCACTGCTTTGTTTAAAACGCCATTTTGAATAAAAACAAAACTTTCAAGCCGCAGACGATAATTTTGACTTTTAAAAACATAGTACAATTGCAATTATTTCTTTTGCAGCAAACGATTTTTTATTACCGCTTACCAAAATCGTCTAAAAAATGTGTGAACAGCCTCTGTATTCCATTGTACTTAATTGTACTAATTGAATTGTGGATTAAATTACTGAATTCCTCACATAGAAAAAAGATTAATGCAGAAATTAATTACATTTAATTTTGTTTGACTGTTATATTTATAATGTGATTCAATCAACTGCTTCTTGACTGTTCTCTGTGTGCTTCTTAAGGAAATTCTAAAATATTTGTGAAATTGTATTTTTTTCTGCATGACTACAAAATTTAAGATAACTTGAAATTTTGAATTTTTATCGCCACAAATTGAATAAAATATAGTAACTTAACTATGAAGTACTTCGTTACTTAAAATTGTATCTTTGAATATCTTAAAACTGTATCTTTGAATAGGTATGAGCCAAAATCAGTGATAGTCGACAAAAACAAAGTACTATCAATTGTATTCCATTGTAATTTATAGTACTTTGCAGATATGTCACTCTGTAAATTAAAATACTAAACTACAAAACTACAATGCAGCTGAGTATTTTACTGCTCTATTCCTCATAAAGAAAAAGATTAATACAGAAATTAATTACATTTGATTTTGTTTGACTGTTATATTTATGAAAGTGTTTTTTTCTGCATGACTACAACATTTAAGAAAACTTGAAATTTAAAATTTTTATCGCCACAAATTGAAAAAAGATAGTAACTTAAGTATGCAGTACTTCAAATACTTTATCTTTTAAACATTGCTTATTTGCACCTAGTGAAATGAATGAAATGATTATCTTAAAATTGTATATTTGCAATGAACCAAAATCAGTGATAGTCGAAAAAACAAAGTACTATCAATTGTATTCCCTTGTACTTCAATTGATCTAGATTTAGCATTTTCTTCATTTACACATGGATATGTTTAAAAGAGCGTAAATCTATCGATTTTCTTAAAAGGATATTGTATCAACATTTAAAAGATTGAGCTAAATGAATTCTTGTGCAGTGCTGTATTTATACTGAAGCAGTGTCTGTACTTGTAATTTTTTTGGCTACTATTAATTGTGATGCATAATTTGAATGTTACGAGTTCTAAATCTTAACTGAAAATAATCAGGTGAGTACATCTTAAATAATACTATTTAATTTCAAGTTTGTCTGTATAATATAATGTGTATATTTGAAAATTTTAAATACAATACTGTTAGTTTTAAATACCATGCTGTTAATATAAACTTCAGAGATTTGAATGTGTTTTATTTCAGATGGGAAACACATCAATGTGATAACTATTTTAAAAGCTTTTATTAAATGTATTTAATTGAAACTGACATCACATAAAGTTCAGTGTATCATTTTATCAGAAACTTTTTTTTATGTCAAAATAAATAGCTTTTGGAAGGTTAGATTACTGAATAAAACGATATTTTAACATTTAGCTATTCTTTGTTTTAAATATATTTTACTTCATATCCTCCATATTCGTAATATTTTTTATCATCTGTATTCTGTACTAATTAATTTTAAAAAATGTGGCATTTTGTTAAAAGAAAAGAAAAATAAAGCTTCCGGTAATTTAACATAGTGAACTATAAATATTTCAAATAAAGTTGAACATAGAATTATGAAAATATTTATAAGTATTCTATCCTCAAATTTAAAATCATTTGATTAATTTTTCTTTTGTTGCGTTCCAGGCATTAGGGCCTGTTCACATAGGAGTCCATTTCGTTGTGTTAAGGAAAAGATGACGTTGAGACGAAAATAAACCAATCATAGGCGTTTAAAATTTCATTGCTAATCGTTTGGAGGCATATGATTGGTTTATTTTCGTCTGAACGTCATCTTTTCCTTAACGCAACGCCACGGACTCCTACGTGAACAGGCCCTTACTGGTTTTTATTATTTTTATTCTATCAGTTCCGAAGTTTCCATGTTTGTTTACATTTGATGTCGCGCTGGCGATGAATATGGGCTGTCTGATTGGCTTACTGAGAACATTCGCTTAAAATCTTCCGAGATTTGCGGAACATTCCCTCGTCGGAGAGTGGTGCTCGGATCGGAGAGCGAACGGGCCATTTGAATGCCGATGTGCTAACAGTTAGCAAAATTAAAGTTTTTCTAAAGACCTAACTAGCTAAAGAGCTGAAACGTTACATTGAATTCTGCCCTTTGTTTACCTTCCTTCGATATTTTTCTCTTTTTGCCTTGACTGTAACTGTGCAGTTCAGCGCATTGATTTCCGCCATCTTGAGTGAGCCGGATTGTATAATGGAAATCATAATTTAAAATGTGATAGTTATTAAGGTACTACTATCGATTAAAACACTAGGAAAGATGACTGATGCTGGATTTTTTCGTGTAAGTCCTATATTATATGTAGTTTTATGTGTCGTCTTGCAATTTGAATTCTAAAACTTGTTATTTTCCTAACTTGCTGTCTTTATAATTAACATGGTATTTACGGAATAGCGTCTTATTTCCTAGCTTTATTAAATTGATGATTACTTTCTGCTCCATAACGTAACATTGTTATATTCATGTTGATATCGACGTGTTATGACCCATTAAATTACGTAATGGAAGAATTCGTAGTCAAAACTGATAGTGATTTTATGAATTAAAATTTTTCAATCTAATAAAACCAACTTTTTTACGTAAGCTATATAAAACATGGTCTCTAAAGTACTTATGTGTGTGTCATTATTCCATTTCATTCTTGGTTTGTCATTATCGTGTATAAAAAGGTTTTAAAATTTCGTATATCGACCGAAAAATGAGGATTTTGCATGCACTTATGCTACCGAGTTCAATATACAGTGGCTCTCAAAAGTGTTCGTACACTTACGATTTTCAATGAAATAGGGGTCTATTCATTAATTAAAATGAATATTTCAGATGGGTATTTAATAATAAGATCTCTAATTAATTCTTAACAAAACTACATGAAATATTTTGAAAACATAGAACTTTATTTTTAAGAAACCAATAATCAAAAAGTAACAAAAACTTTATCTCACAAAAGTCATTGTACACTTGTAAAAAATCTCTACATATTAGTAAATATTCAAATTTTTCGTTAAATTAATATTTAGTAGGATATCCTTTAGCATCCACAACAGCTTTTAAACGTCTGGGAATAGATTGCACTAGTTCTTTTATAATTTCTGCATCAATGTTCATCCATTCTTCCATCATAAATGTTTTTACTTCACTTTTCGAATGTCGTGTTTTCATACTCGAACCTCCAGTTCTCTCCTAATATATTCTATTGGGTTTAAATCTGGCAATTGAGGTGGTGTTTTCAAAACTTATGGACAATTATAGAGTCACCAGAGGCGAATGTTGAGAGCCGTGTGCTTAGGATCGTTATCTTGATAAAAAACTAAGATGTTTCCAATACCCAAATTTTGAGCTGATAATTTTAAGTTGTCTCTTACAATATTTATAAAAACAGCATGATTCATTATGCCATCAATAAATTCCAAATTTCCTAGTCCTGATGCTGACATGCACCCCCACACAAGGATACCTCCACCGGCATGCTTAACTGTTCCTACTAAGTTCTTGGGATTAAGTTCCTCATTTTTTCTTCTCCATACAATTATACGCCCATCAGCACCAAAAATGTTCATCGGCAAATAAAACATTATTCCATTATGTTTGGGGCTTATTTATCATTGATAGTGCGAAGGAAAGCCTAAGCTTTCTGTTTTTCTAACTCAAACAATTTTCTACTGGTAGAATGCCCATGTAATCCAGCTGCTCTGAGAACATGTCGAACAGTTTCAGGTGAAATTGAAGTAGAAAATGTTTCATTAAATTCTGCAGAAACTTTTACAGCACTGAAATGTGGATTTTTAACAAATTTTCTAATTATAAATCTCTGATCATATTTTGTTAACTTTGCCGGTCGACCTTTTCTTACCTTGTTTTCGATTCGATTTTCTTCTTTAAAGCATTTTATCACATACTGCACAGTAGAATGGGATAAATTAAGTGATTTAGCAATATTCCGAACTGATTACCACTACTATGATGAAAAATAATCAATTTTCAAATGCTGTTTGTTATTTCTTTACGACTACAAGCCATTTTTAAATACTAAATAGAATATTACCAAGTAGGCTAGCAAAAATTAAAGCCAAATGATATTTTAAATGCCTTCACAATTCAAAAATAAAAATAAAGCGCCAGACGATAATTTTAATTATGAATTTATCCGAAATTATTTCAGTGTACAATGACTTTTGTGAGATAAAGTTTTGTTACTTTTTGATTACTGGTTTCTTAAAAATAAAGTTTTACTATGTTTTCAAAATATTTCATGTAGTTTTGTTAAGAATGGATTATATATCTTCATAGATTAGATACCCATTCTGAATTATTCATTTTAATTAATGGATAGACCCCTACTTCATTGAAAATCGTAATTGTACGAACACTTTTGGGAGCTACTGTATTAGTTACAAACATTTGTAAGAGAAGAAAAAATATCTTGCAAAATAGGATAAGTACAAGGGTCAAGCGTCAAAAACTTTTATTTATGTTATCTATGAATATAAGGCAATATACAATCGAACCCCGTTATAGCGAACCCGGTATATAACGAACGAAAATTATTGTCCTGCCGTTTTCCTATTGTTTGTAATTTAATAAGTATTGTCAGTTTATTGTAATTGATTTTAGTCGATTTAATTCGTTAATGATAATTTTTAATAGATTTTATCATTTTTAAATACATTATTATTGAATACTCATTGTAACTAATGAGTTATACATTTTGTGAACTCTAGCATTTTTCTTAATGGTTCGGATAAAGCGAACAAAACGTTTTGGTCCCTTGAAGTTTGTTATAACGGGGTTCAACTGTACGTTAGGCCCTGGACCTTAACACGAAGCAACAGTTATTCAGTTGAAACTGCACTTCATATTTTGATCTTTTCCTGAGAATAAACAGTATGATATTCTTTCATCATTGGAGTTTGTTGAAGCTCTGCTAGAGACAATAGGTCAAAGCAAAATAGCATGTAAAGATAAGTTTTAGGCAATGTTGATTATAGATTTGAAAGTATTTGTAATCTTTCTTGTTATGCTCTGTAATAGATGTATTCTTGCATACGCTAATTTTCAACAATCAATATTAGTGAATCTTTTGAATTTCTGAAACAGACTTTCCTAGACAGGCTGATAGTTTACTGCAGTTTTTTTTCTTTTTTTAAAATCCTTATTTAAATTTGACTGGACTATTTATTTTTTAAAGATGCATTTGATCCCTCTCAGTGTAGTCATCATTTGAATTGATAGAAATCTTTCTCAGAAATGTTCCTGAAGCTGCTAAACTGTGTATAAAATGTCTAGCTGCATAGTAATGCCTTAAAGTTTAGATATTGATCATTTAAATTTTAGTCAGTGTCTTAGTCTTCATACAGTATTGAAGTATCTTAAAAATAAAAATATGATAAAATAGTAAGTATACTTTGATTAATTAAGTATACTTTGATTTATTTGCAATGAAAATGGCATACTAGAATTTGTTTTAAAAATTATTTGAGGTCATGAATTTTTTATATCCTATCCAGTAGAAACTCAGTGAATGACAGAAGGTTCAGCTGCCCATTTTAGCACTTTTTGTTTTGAAAAGTATGTTTAAGTGTAGGGATTATTTGTGGTTAGTTAATGAGCATGTATATCATTGTAATATATAGATAGGAGACAAATTTTTGAGATTTAGTCAAGTTTGTTTGTATGAATTAGTTCCTCATCTAAAGAAATTAAATGTAGACCTTTGCCTTTTTACCCTGCCTGAATAGCAAACTATTGCATTTTAACTTTGTTTTGTCTAGCTATGAAATTGCTATTATGTTTTTAATGACTTTAATCTATGGATGTAAGAGATAAAAATTACTTCATTGAATTTCTTCCTAGAAGGGTTGAATAATTTCCCCCTTACTTAACTGATTTTGGCATTTCAGTTAAGTAGCTGTTAAAGTTCAGCCTTATAATTTTGTCTCAGGCATATTTGATTAATATCTACCTTTTGTCAATTAAGGATTAGTTTATTTCTTTCTTTTGCTGTGCTTAAAGGAGCAATATTTCAATCAGCTATCTCAGTGAAATCATCCAATATATTATTCTTGCTCTATGCATTTTGTTGGGAATTTAAAAAAATATTAAGATTAAGTTGGTGCCTAGTTTACTGAGATCTATTTAAAACTTACTTTTTTTCTAATTAAAGTCAGATATCATAAATAGTTATGATTGTAATGTAACTGTATGCATATATGTTTATCTTGGGAAATTCAGTCATTTTATGCTGTATAAAATTATTTGTTTTTGACCAAAGAATAAAATTTGTTGGGATTTTATATTATATACTATAATCAGTTACACAAAATATATAGTTACAAATTTTATAGACTTTTGTGTGTATGTGTGTGTTAAAGCATGCTTATACTTGAGTCCTGAAATGTGTAAATCTTCTGTTATTTGTCATCAATCCTAGATAGATTTTTTTTTTTTAATTATCCCATTTCCCATTTATATCCTATCTAACTCTAAAATGCATGCTGTTACCAGTACAAAAAGACTTTTGCTTGTGGAGTGATCATAATTATTTATACCTATTTATTGTTTCAGAATTGTTTTAATATTTTTCAATTTTTTTCCTCAAGTTGGGTAAAAAATTGACTTTTTTATTTGGCCTAAACTAAAAAATATCAGAATTTGAAGCACTTAAAACTTTTTTTCATATTACAGGCAAACTAATCAATATGAAAACTCTTGTAAAGAACCAGCAACATGTACGTATTTTAAAATTTAAAGGTCTTGAAAATAAAACTGTCATAATGAATAATCAGCTAGATTATTGCAAATCACGTGTGGTGATGTTTTTTAAAATTCTTAATTTTCACTAGCAATATGAAATGAAAATAAAAAGAAAACTTGCTTTTTGTTGACTTATTTTTAGTTACAAACTGTAAAGGCTTATTTATATTTATTTTGAAAGTTTTGTAGGTTTTCTTTCCAGTGTAGAAACAGGTATAGTTTTATTTAGCAGTTATGATTTGTTTTAAATCTTTCGTTCTAGTTTCTAATGTGTTTTATATGTTTAAGAGTTAATTTGTTTTGGTCCCTAAATTTTAGTTAAATAAAAGTGTTATTTCTTTTAGGGCACAAGTGCCGATCAAGATAATAGATTTAGTGATAAACAGAAGAAACTGTTAAAGCAACTGAAATTCAATGAAATTCTCAACAGAAAGGTATGGAATCAAAGGTTTTTCCTGCAATAAACATAATGTTGATAATGTGTTATTTAAGATCTCACTTCATAAAATTCTCTTTTCTATGTGTATAGAAGAAAATTTTTTTAAAAAGATTGCTTAATTTTCTTTTAAAAAACAAGTACTTTTATTATTGAGCATTACAACAGAGTTAAACTTTGCTGTTTATGGTTACTCACAGCAGCAGTGCTTTTTTTGCTTGACATTTTTTTCCTGACTTGGTCCTTTTTACAAGATTTTTTAATATTCATGAGTGATAATGATATTGACTGATGGATTTGATTGGATGTTGGTTCATATGTTTATGTTGTTGCTTGGAGTTTAATTTGATATAGCAATAGCCCCCCCCCCCACACACACACACACAACAGTTCTTGTGCTGAGAGTTTTGCTGTTTTTTCTCTAAAAACACTGCTGGCTGAAGTTCATGAGTCTGAAATAAACAGACAATGCTAAATTGTACTATGACTTTTGAAAATTCCCTCTAAACTTTAACTCCTGTTGGCCCTACTCATTTTGGTAGTACAAATATATCAGGATCAGTGGATGCCTAATATATGAACATACTGCACATATTTATGTCTCATAATGAACAGCTTAAGAAAAATATGGTTTTACAAAATTATAAAAATGGATCAACTTTAAAACATTTATACTTATGAAATTAAGAAATAATTGTATTTATAAATATAGGTGTAGAGCAGGGGGTGGGCAGACTTTTCCAGAGTATGGGCTACTTCTAAATTTTTCAAGGTATTGCAGTCCACCCAGTGGCATAGGTGTGGTGAGCTAAAAAAATAAAAGGTCTACAATATTTATTATAACTTAATAATAAATACCGAATATGTATTTACCTACATAACTACAATAAAAAAAACTTATTCTTTTAAAACCGCGTTTAAAGCAAAACGGAAGATATAAACATAATAATAATATCCACAAATATAATAATATTGAGTGCATCTTAGGTCTTACTAAAGGTGATCACCCCAAAATGTCTTGGTGGTCCACCGGTCGATCGCGATCGACTTAATGCCCACTCCTTGTGTCGAGGGTAAAGATAATCTAACACAGACCTAAGATACTAAGCATTCTGGCCTGTTAGTCTTGTAGAGGGTATCTGTTGGATTTTAGACCATTGTTTTCTTTTATCTATGCATATTTAACTATATAGTCTAGATGATTTATCTAACAGAAGTTATGTTGAATATACTTTTTAAGTCTAAATAACAAATTTTATGTAACTGTTTTCTTCAACTGTCTGAAGTTTTTTTTTACTTGTCTCTATTTTAATCTGTTTATTGTATAGAAAGTTTTAAATCTAAGTAGAATTGTTTGTGTTATTTTAGGTTGATATGAATAAAATAAATCTGGATGTTGTGAAGCCATGGATTGCTCAACGTATTACAGATATGCTAGGAGGAATTGAAGATGATGTTGTTGTAGAGTTTGTATTCAATCAGCTAGAAGCTGAAAAGGTATGTGTATTCTTTTTCTTCTATCTTAAAATTATTTGCATTAGACTATTAACTTATTGTTTATATGTAGTCAAACAAGTTAAAGGGAGTATAAACTCACTGTTTTGGTTAACTTTTAAAGTCTATTATCTTTTAACTATTTTTAAAAGACTCAATTTTTATATTTTTAAAAAGCTAAAAATATAGGATATTAATTTAATTTTAGAACTGAGGATATTGATTGAATGACACTGATAATAGTGGTTAATCAGGAAAAATGTGCAAAGAATGAAAACTAAACCATTAAAAATACCAAATATTATCTTGCATATTACTTTCACTATTTCTATCTTATCCTGAGAATTTCCCATTGTTTTCAAAACTCGATGTTAGGGTATTCCTTACTCCAACAAAAATATCGCTGGCCACTTTTCTGTATTTTTTCAAAATATAAAGCATAGCCTGGAAACTTGAACTTCGGCAAATCTTCCAATTTTCTATTGTCCTCCATGATACAAAACACATCCACAGAATGTTTAATTAAATTCATAAGTTCTGTCATTTTACTTGAAAGCAAAACTTATGAATTTAATTCAAGCACCCTGCATTCCACTGCAACAAATGCATATAGGCATCTCTGCAAACCATATTGGTAGATGAGAAAGCAGGAAATGAGGCAGCAGATTTTTAAGTGTGAAAAAAGGAACCTGGATATCTCTCTGGGCTCCCAATAAAATTCCTTATAAAACTGCATGTAAGGTTATAAAGCAGAAAATAAAGGGTTCTTTTATTTCTAACCTCCAAAACCGTATTCAAAATAAAGTCTGGAGCAAGACCCTGAATGGCCTTCCTGATGACCCATGCGAAATTGCAGTTGCTGCTTTCAGAACTGAACACAGCTGCCTGGCAGTGTATTTAAATAGAATGTGAATTTTTTCTAGCCCTATATGCCCTCTTTGCAATTTGGACAATGTGAACGGTAAGCACATCATGTCCTGCTCTACCTTAACTGGGCATTCTGTGAACAGATATTATTGGGAAGCCTGTGATCAAATGAAAATTCTATCTTAGTTGCTTTTTTTCTTTATGTATTTTCTATTTTGTTCTCATTACAGCTTTTATTTTCCCCTATTTTTCTGTATACTTAAGGACTTTGTCCACATGTTTCTGCATTAGAAATAAAAATAAAAAACTTACATATTACAGCCTATGTCGTTTTAATTAGCTGAGTTTTATGTTACCAGTATTAACTTATAATTTAATTGGCTTAGTGTTAAGGTTTTATTCTTCCTTCTTCCTTTCAAGAAGTTTTAGCTCTATTCCAGTTCTGCTGCCTGATTTTCATTTAAATACTTAAACCCTTTATATCTAACATCCATTTTACTAAAAAAATTTAAACATGGTATCCTAAATTTTAATTTTAATAAAACTGTTGGAACATGTTTATTGTTTAGATAGCCATGGTAGCAATGCTGAAAATAAGTTGAGAATGGAATGTTCATGAAAAATTTTTAGTAGAGAATGAAGTTTTATTTGAATTTTCTTTCTTGTTGTCCAGAGCTTGCAATTGACACACATTTGCTGTGTAAATTTTGCCTTTTTCAAATATTTGACTTAAAGTTTTGAAGGTGTAGGTTGAATTTCACTTTTCAAAATCACCAACACCTATAGAAGTATTCATTATCATAGAGAGAGTTGTTCTATTAATGAAAATCACATGCTCTCTGGGGTGCCCACATTTGTTTTCTCTATTCTTATGGGGGCATTTAAATAGGTGAAGGATTAGACACCTCAAAATATGGTTTACACTTTTAAATTACCGGAACAACAAAAATGACTTCTTCAAAATGTACGTAATTTTCATCCTTATTTTGTTGAAAATGTGAAATGTAAGGATTATTTTTTTCTGATCCTAATTAAATAAGCACCCCCATTATAACTATTTTTTTTTATTTTTTTATCCTTCAAATAATTGGTTAATATTGATAAAAATGAGAAAGCAGGTATATTAAGGAATATTTTTCATGCAGATACCATGCAATTTGTATGGTGCTTACTCAAAACTCTATATATATATACACACACACACAAAGAGAGACATCTATCTATTATTTTTAAAGCGACCTATTGCACTAAATGGTAAATGCGGAAAAACTATAGATGTGGGAACATGCCAAAGAAATATCATCAGCACTGGATGAAATAAAAAACACATGGGAAAACAATTATTTGGGGAACAATCGATTGAGATTCTACTGTATGTATCAGAGACAAACTTAATTTTATTTAAAAACTTATTTAAAATTATTCTATAGCTTTACTTTTATAAATTTAAAAAACTATTTTATAGCTTTACTTTTATAAAAAATAAAAATAATTTTCAACTGTAAAATAGTTAAGGATTTACTGATTCTGCTAGGATATCAGATGTTTTGCATTCGTTTCATATATAAATTTAAAAATTATTTTATAGCTTTACTTTTCTATTACTTGTAATAAATTTCATGAAATTTTATTCAAGTAAATCTTGTCCTTTTCCATCAAGTATTTTGTATTTGATTATATATCAATTAAAATAATTTTTTCATAATCCCGTGCATCTTAAAATTAATAAAGTTTTATGGTATATTAAATATGTTATGTATTTTACAATTTGCTAGAGAGGTAGATAATTTTCACCAAGTAGTAAATGAAACAATTATGGGATATGGTTGCCAATGTATCAATAAAATTAAAAAAGAATTTAATTTACACGTCAGGCCAAAAATTTTACACTTGATTCCCAGTTTTTTAAAATTGTCAACTTAATCAGAAAATCTAGAAGCCGATTTTTTTTTTAAGTACAAAGGCTCAATATTTGTGCTACATATTTAAATTACTTTGATTTTATAATGTGAAAATGTAATTATAATATTTGAACCAAGTTAATATGCTCGGTGTTTGCCACTTTGGAGAGTTTTTATAATTTTTTTTTTATTTTTATTTCTAGTATCCTGATGCAAGAATAATGCAGATTAATCTTACTGGTTTCTTAGATGGAAAAAATGCAAGAGAATTTATGGCAGAATTATGGACTTTATTAATTAGTGCAGAAGATAGTGCGGATGGAATTCCTGCTGCCATATTAGAACAGAAAAAAGATGAAATAAAGAAAAGAATGGTGGTTATACTTTTTCATTTTCAAACACTTGATTGAAATGTTATTTTTAACATGTTTTTATTCTTTTTTTTTTCTTGGACAGTATTTATAATCTCATGATTTCATATACTTATCAGCAATGCTTTTAGTATTTTGGTGCAGTAAAGAAATTGCTTAAGGGGACTGGGACGTCTTCGACAACTAAGAAGTTGGAAATTTGGGCTATTCTTTTAAAGCCCATATCTTATACAAATATGCATGTATCATTATGATTTTTTTTATGTTAATTTAGTAAGACCTTTATGAATATTTTAAGATAAAAAAAATTTATTTTTGGATTGAAAAGTAAATTTCAAATAACAATATAAACAAAAATATTTTTCCCCCTGAAATTTTTGAGGTATTCACTTTGTAACACTTTTTCAAAAATTTAGTGAAAATCTTACCTTGAAATCTTGTGTGATGATTATACACAGTTTATTTTATATAGTGAACCCATTTAAGTCTTTGTTACACTTTTTTAAAAAATTTTAAAAAATTTTAAATTTCACTTATCAGAAATTTGCATATTTTTGTCATACATTTTCACCATTTACAAAAATATCTTAAGGTTTAAAAATAAAAAATAGGTCATATTGATACAACAGCACTTATTCTATTGACTTTTAAAATTTCAGAGATGTACTTGCAACAGATTTTGCAGAAAGTGTACCATTACATGAAAAAATCATATTTTGAGAAAAACGCAAAAAACACTTTCCCATTACATGGGATTTAAATGTATGTTTACATTTTTAAGTTGCTAATAATTGTTGCTAGAGTGTCAAAAAGTACATAAATTATATATTTTTGTAATCTGTAGAATCTGCTCTATTTTTTAAGCCACAAATTCAAAAATAAATTTTTTTAAGGTATTTGACGTCCCAGTCCCCTTAAAACTTCTTCTATTTCTCTATTTTTATTATTGTCTCTTGATGTGTATATGAAAGTGTTTGAACGATATTATAAACATCTCATCTAACTTGTATCTTTGGTATGATTATTTTATTTATAAAAAAGTAGTAGGAGTAAGAAACTGACTGCTCTAATTGTTTAAAGTAAGCTAACTAATTGTTTAAAAGTAAGCATAATTTATCTATTTTTACTGTGCAGGTTAATTTAAAATTTATTGTTTAGTTTCATTAAATTGGATTCATACTTAGAATTTGACTATCTTTGGAGTAATTTTCATTTTTTTTTTCATTTTCTGAATTGTTTTCTGAATTGTCTTAGTTTTTTGCAACTATAAATTTAAGTCAAAAAGTCTTCTTAGCCCTTGGGAAAAATATTTTAGGTCTTTAAAAGTCCTTGATTATTATAGGTACTATCGAATAGGAACCATGCATATTCTAAAATATTTTATTCTTAGTTCAAGGATTTTTTTGTTAGGGATACTCAACTACTGCTTTTAAAAGATAAGAGGTACTTACTTATAAAGGTGTTTTTTGTGTCATATAGCTATTATTATTATTAATAATAATACTTTCTATTTCTGCCCTATAGGAAGAGCATGATAGAATATCTTCAAACTTGAAAAAATATGAGGAAAAATCTTCCAAGAAAAGAGATCGTAGATCTCGCCGTAGTTCTTCCTCCTCTTCTTCCTCCTCCTCAGATCATGGCAGGCGAAAGAAAAAATCCGAGAAGTACTTTTTTTTATTTTTTTTTATAAGGAAATTCAAATTTCTAAATTTATTAGACTTAAGTATTATTACTCTATTAGACTAGCTTTCATAAACTAACATGCATATTTGACTATAATATTGAAAATGTTTTGTTCAATATTTAGAAATTTTTAAGTTTTAGGTGTCATTTAAGATACCTATTTGTGATTAGACATCTCAGATCCCTACAGTTGAATAAAATCAAAATAGTTCTATCTTGGCCAGTAGTTTCCAAATATTTTCTTCTGGTTTTTACTCGAAATACAACTATAAAACTAAAATAAGATAAAATTATATGAGCTTATGTTTTCATATACGTAGGGATTCTGTTCTCAAAAATAATTAGTTAGAATTAAGAAAAGTTATTTTGGGGCAATGGCCTTTCACATTTATTAGTTTCAAAAATTAAAAAGTGTATTGAAAAATTGATTTCAGAATTCAGTGCATGGGTGTATATTATTCATATATTGTACTTGTAAAAATTGGATATAATAAAATTTCAATGCTGTATCAAACTTCAATGCTTCTGACATCACACAAGTCTTGCTGTCTGATGGCAGAAAAAATCTGATTTTATTTTTCAGAATACACTTTAGTAATGCTTAAATGAAATTTTACACCTAGAACCTTATAATATCAAATACAAATTTCTTATTTATTTCCTGTTTCCTAAAAAGTTCTTACTTAATTTAACTTTACTTAACCTTTTTTTCCTTGGCTCTTGTATCAAAATTTTCCTATTTTTCTTTAATCAATTGTAATGTTTTCTGAATTGATTGTTTTATGATTTTCTTTGTCTTAAAAAATTTAAATGTTCTCCAGAAAGCTTTAAAGGAATTTTATGATTTTAGTTTTTCACATTGTTACTTTCAGTAATTAATTTGAATTGTACTAATAACCTTTTTTATATGAAAATAGTAAATTCAATTGTCAATTACTTATTTGATGTATTTTTAATATTCAGATCTGATTCTAAGAAAACTTCTAGTAATGATAAAGAAAATTCTTCAAAAAGTCGAAAGCGAAGATCGGAATCTAAATCATCCTCTCCATCTAGGCATAAAAAAGACAGGTATTTGTAACCAAAATATTTGTTGATAAACTTTTTAATTAAAATATTCTGCAAGTTGCTATATTGTAAAAGTTAATTGTAACTGGCTTAGACTCATCTTCTCTGAGTTTTAATATGGTTTTCGGTGATATTACTGCCTTATTCCTGTTTATTTCCTTTCTTTATTTGTTTATTTCCTTTGGAGTATGTCTCTAGCAGAAATTTCTTTTAACATAATTTTGATAAGGAATAACTCCTTCCACTTACCAATCACTAGAATATTGGGAGTTTAGAATTACCATTTTCTGAATTCCCTTCTCTTTAGCAATAAATGAATTAACAGTGTTCAGACTTCTGGTTCTTGGGGACATTTTGTTTATTGAAAAAAGCTTTCTGCAATTCATTCTCAGTTTATAGCAATCACTATACATAAGGCACTCATTACTAGGTAACTGCTTTCTTAAGTTATCTTAACCCTTTGAGGGGCACCGTCCTCACTGTGCGAACACATTTTGTAGAATTTTTTTAACCTAAAAAATGTCAATTTTTTTTTCAATTAAAGGTTGTAAAATACTTTTACATCTTTAAACTGATAAAAAATGGCAGCACCAGACATTTGTCTGCTCATTTAGTTTGAACACAATGAATGCAAGTTAATGCTGTTTCATACTTGGTTTTATTTTCAATTATTTTAAGGATTAAAAACCTAAAATGTTTTAATTTTTTCCACTAGATATTATAAACATGCCTCAACGAATACTGACATGTCATTACTTCTTTGAAAAATTAATTTATTTCTTTCTATTTTTGCACTTTTAAATGGTGTTCGCACAGCGAGAACGCCGCATTGAAATACAGGCTCACCCCGGAAAGGAAAAACAAACACAGCTGTCTTTATGTTTACTCCTCTAGACGATTTGGTCTTGCTTCTTGGGGGGTAAAGGGGATTAAAAAGTCGATAACCCTCTGAAATTGGGGGTGTTTTTGGAAAAGGAAGACGTTATCATTTGTATTGTCATCTGTTTGAATGGTGCGTGCTGGGCACTATCACCTACAGTTCCCAACCTTTCTGCATTCGACAATGGTCTATTGAATTCATTCTGTGTGCTAAGGTTGGCCTCTGTCAAAATGTCTGGCTTATTGTTTCCAAACGGCAACCGGCCACCTTCAGTACAAGTGAATTTAAATCAATTATTATAAGCATGACCGCTCTGGGTGGGCCCCTGGAAATCCCCACGTGTGAAGGTGTTGGAAATAGCTAAAGCACGTTTTAAAAATATCTCATTCTGCTTTTGCTCTGTTTTCAGATCAGTCGCTCTTATTTGCTAATTTTTTTAGTTAAATATTCTGGTGCAAATATATATTTTTAAATTCGTTTCATATAATTTACTTAAATCTTTAAAATTGTACAAAATAAGCTTTGATTTTATTTAGTATAAAATTTATTTAAAACTTCGATTTTTCCAAAAGTTCCATGGAAAGACAGCCATGAAATGATATGTTCCGGTTTTTTTATTTCTTTAATTTTTATATTTTACTGCTATTTCTCACATTTTTCTGACATTTTTATATTTTTCTGATATATTTTTATATTTTTTGATATTTCTTATTTTTGATATTTTGAGTTCAATGATTTTAACATTTTGAAAAATTTCTTAAATTTTAAAATTTTTAAAATAAAATTCAAATTTCTGTTTGTTGAAAATTATTTAGTAAAATAATTATTATTATAATGATATAAGATCAGTTATATTTGTTTTTGCTCGAGTAAAACAAGGTAAGTTAGTGGTCGAACTCAAATGCCCTACACGGGCGCCGTTCGCACTGTGAGGATTAGATTGCCAATTGAAGAAAATATTTTTAAATAAGAAACCTGTCTTTGCAGTAAAACATAAATCAAGTCCTTAAAACAAGAACAATACATCAATTCTGAAAGGCAGCAGCAGTCTCGCAGAAAAAAGTATACGATCAACTCAATTCAACTTCAATATATATACTGCTTGGTGGTTGATGAAGGAACTACTGAAGTAGTGTGATTTTGTATGTCAGATAGTCAGTTATCCCTTATATTGCTATTAATCAGATATGCTATTTGCATGAGATAATTAAATGGAATACACTGGGAGGGGAAAAGACATAAGAACACAATGCCAAACTATTTACAGCTTATAAAAATCCAGGAAACAGTTATGCAGTAGAGCGCTCCTCTATCTACCTCAGTCTGATCGCATCCTTTGTGAAAATTATTTTTCCCTTATCTGTTGATTACAAATATGTTCCAATGAACATATTTCTGTATTTTACTTGTCATAAATTTTGTCTATGTAGCCTTTTTCATTTAGCCCTTTTTTTTTCTGTCAATAAATAGGTTTGCAACTGTTGTTGAGCAATATAAATTTTAGTTCTCTGTTTAAAAGTTAACTCTAGCAGATGTGGTAAGGTGCAATGTTGTATCATTCAAAGAAGCCACATTTTCTCTTTCATGTGATGTGACAGGTCAGGTCAATAGTTTGCTGTATAATATGCAAGTTGTCAAATTATATTTATTTCTACTTGAATATTTTAAAGTTCATTATTTAAAAATAATTCCTATTTAATAGTTTAAAAATGCTCTTCTACTCTTTTGTAGAAAATCTTTTTTTTTTTTTTTCAATCAAAACTAATTTTCTTCTATATTTTGATGAAAAAATTAACTTTTTTGTGGTTGATATTCCTATTTTTCCTAATTTGTGGCAAAATATTCTTTTTACTTGTTATTTTTTGCACACAGACCGTCATAGTATAGGTTGTCATAACACATAAGATAAAGTTTTTGTCAGTCAAATTATTTTTTTAACTTTATTATTTGTTTTGTACCTTGTCAGGATTTCATATCTTAGATTCTAATATTTTTAGGTCAGTGTCACAGTCACCACTTCGTAGTCATTCTGCTGAGAAGAGCAAATCTCCTCATAGAAGTCATTCCCCTCCTTCAAAAACCAAATCTCCCCGACAAGTGCTTTCTCCTGTGAATGACAAAAAAAAGTCACCTGTCTCTAGAAGCAAGTCACCTGCGAAAAGCAAGTCATCATCGCCTGCGGGAGATAAGTCACCAAGAGAGAGCAAATCTCCGTCGCCTGTGAGACGTAAGTCTCCTAGAGAGAGTCGGTCACCCAATAAAGAACGAAAAAGGTCTCCTAAAAAGAAAAGCTCTCCTCCACATAGTCATTCTCCTCAAAGATCCAAATCGAGACACAGTCGTAGTCCTCACAGAAGTCGTTCTCCCGTAAGAAAACGTCAGTCTCCTCGTAGATCACCAAACAAT
This sequence comes from Dolomedes plantarius, assembly GCA_907164885.2. NCBI lineage: Eukaryota > Metazoa > Arthropoda > Arachnida > Araneae > Dolomedidae > Dolomedes > Dolomedes plantarius. Next base: position 164,874,001 of record OU015492.1, read on the forward strand.
CGATGGAAATATTCTCCAAGACATAGTAGGTCACCTTCTCGAAGAAGTCGATCACCTCCACCCAAACGGCATAGGTCTCCTCGCCATAGTCGATCACCACCTCCTGCACGAAATCGTCAAGTAAGGCGAAGTCGCTCTCGCTCAAGATCACCTGTTAGGAGACATTCTCCTAGTCCTCATAGGAGAAGTCCACCTAGAAAGCAAAGGCAAAAACCTCCCCAAAACCGACACTCTCCACCAAGGCGTCGCCCTGTACTTCCAAGGTAAGATTATTAAGAATCATATATGTTCAACTTTAAAGAGATTTCAGAGTGAAGGCATTTTAAGTTCAGCACCATAAGGACATAGTTCACTTCCCTGATTAGTATAAAATGTAGCAGTGTTTTAAGGTAAACTGAAATAGTGAAAGATTTTTTAGGTTTATTTAACTCAGTTTTAATAAATAAATATTTAAAATCGAGCTTATAAAAACATTTGTTACTTAGGGGTTATTTTTTACTATTTCATGGAATTTTATAGGTTTATTAGAATTATATATCTCTGTTTTATATAAAGCCATGTAGCTGGATATAATAATGGAGGAAAATGCATATTCATACCTGTGTCCTCTTACTGTAGAGGAATAGGTTTTATAGTTTTGTAGGTCTAACGTATATGTGATATATTAGAGCTGAGGAGCAAAATGCTAATTAATTTAACCTTTGAGGTAGAGTTCATTTCAGATTATATATGATTACAATTCCTTCTACATTGAATATGAGAAGTTCAGTTCACATTTTTATATAGTTGTCATTCTAATGGTGAGCTGAGATTGCCATTCCAAGGGGTTGTAACAAATCTTGTGTATTTTTTATCAAATGACCCTAAGAATATGTTATTTTAACCTCTAATAAAATTAGTTCATTTGATGTAATGTTTCTGTATCTTTCAATTTTTTTAAAGCTATTACACAGGATTTTATTAACATTGTTTTAAAATTTTTCTTTTCAATATAGTTTTTGGGTAAAAGCCTTGTTTTTTTTCTCGATTGCTTTCTAAATGGTGTTATTTTCCTTATATTGGATTTGTATGAAAAAAAAACTGAAGCTGAACTGTAGAGAAAAGAAAAAGTAAATGAAGAAAAGTTTATACACAGGGGACATGATCAGCATAATCAAAATCTGTCCTTTCTTATTTGTTATTTATTCATTCTAGCCTTCTGTATGAGTAATTTAGCTTTTTCAAATTAGCTAGCTTTGTTTAATCAGTTTTTCCAAAATTAACATTTTTCAATTTTTAATTTAAAAAGTATTAAGTCATGTTATTCCAAAACTGACCTTTCAGACAAAGTTAATAGACAGACACCACCCTACTTATGACCAAGTTTTGTTCCAGGTGGCTGTGTGTAATCTTGAATTGTTTGTAAGTCATTATTTAATGTAATTATAAAATTATTATACTCTTCACCCCCTATTTAAGTATGATAGACTATATTAAGTCAATAAAATACCATACTTTTTTTCATCTTAACACACTGTACAGTATTGTATTAACGAGTGGTTTAAACGAGCATTACGAGTGGTTAAAATGAGCACCCCGAACAAAATTTGAGTTTCAACATGTTTTGTTCATATCTTTGAATTGTTCATAACATAAATGTTTGTAAGTTTGGTGGTGTCTGTAATTAAAAAAATTATAGTCACCATTCTTTACTTTATCATTGATATTTTTATTTCCTGAAATAGCAAAAAGGGCAGAAAGTAGACTTGGATGCAATTAAAATGTCTTACAGTATTATTGGGAACTTTTAGGAAATATTTCTAGACGGAAAGGGACACATGTACTCTATTTGTAAATAGACAAAGTTTTAAAAATTATGTAATTTCCTCCCTTCATTTTGTAGGAAATCTCGCTCTTCCTCTGGATCTTCTTCTGCCTCGTCTGCTTCTTCTGCATCAGCATCTTCTCCTCCTACTAAAAGGCAGAAGCGCAGAGGATCATCTGAGGCTGGGCATACTGAAACAAGCAAAAAAGCTGTAAGTATTTTCCTTGGATATTATTGGAGTGTTATTACCATCAAAATGAAATTGATATCTTGAGGAGGGTGGGGTTTAAAAATGCAGTGTTTTACCTACCAAATGAATTGTAATATAATTACTTTTTTTTTCTCTTGATTCTGGTGGCTGAAAATGCACAAAACTTTTTGAATTATCCTTTATTAGTTTCACTGATTAATGTCATTTAAGTATTTAACCAAATGGGCCTTAGAGCTTTACCCAAAATCAGTTTTGTGACACATTGCTTGTTGACTGTGAGAACCAGCTGTTATGTCTTTATCGAGCATACTTGTGTTCCACTATGTTTTGGAACTACTGCATTTCTAAAATTTAAGAGATTAAATCTGAAACATTCTTTTCTGCAAATTATATTATTTAATCTTAGTCGTTGTGTTATCTTAAGCGAATTTTAATTTAACAAATTGATGTCATCCTGCTAAAATTATTAATGAAAATAAAACTTTTCTTGAGTTTTAAATTTATCTTGTCCTCCTGATATTAGAAATCTTTTTAAAGAACCTAGCATGAATAAAATTTTGATTGTAAATATTGTAACTTTGAATTTAAGAGCACTATTTCTTTTTTCTAAGTTGTACTAATTTTTTTTATTAATTTTGCCATTATATTTTGCATGTTTGGGTGATGGCAATCCTGTTTGATTTCAGACTTCAGTTATACTTGAGTCTTGATATTGATGGTGGTTTACCAATCTTTTTGGTTTTGATTTCATCAAAGACAAAGTAGCAATGGAAAAAATAGCATATTTGTATCTATTATTTTTCTTACATTTTGGGTGCTAAAAATAGAATATCTATATCAGAAGACACTGCAAGTTCTTTTAATATCTTTTTCAAGCTTTGTGTATTTCCTTTAAATTTTTAGTATGCTTACAAAGTTAAAAATTAGCATATTTTTTACAATCAAACAATGAGTAAAAATTCATTCTTTGATCCATGAATTAACTTTTTTTAAGTGGACTAAAATTAATATAGTTAGAGATTTGTGGTTATTGTATCTTAAGAATTTCAGGAAGACCATTATGTATCCAAATGACAATATAGACTAAGTGCTGACAGAAGTATACTTTTTTTAAAAGATACATCATTGACTGTTCTCAGAATCTTTGACATGACATAGCCCTACAGTTTTTTTTCTATGGCTGGCTGCCATACAGATTATTTTTTTTTGTGTGCACATATGTGTTGATAGATTGATCTAAATAACAGCTGAATTCTGTATTCTGAATAATTATTTTTAATTCCCTTTTAATGTTTTGTCTTTGAGCTAGTGTTTCGCCAATGCTTTTGTTAATATGAACTTAGCTTTCAAGAGGGAGCCTTTTTTTTTAAAAATTAATTATTATTTATTTCTCATCTTTTGTTTGAGAAAGAGGGAAAAAGATGGAAACCTAGATCATTTGCATGATAAAGAGAAAAATTGATGCATTAAAAATATGGTTCATTTTCATGGGTCATATATACCAATGTCACATAGTATGACCACCCAATATGAGGGTTGTTTGATGTCCATGCAAAAATAATGAAACAATATTTTTAAAGTTTTTTTTGTTTCCTTACATAATTGCCCTGAAGATTTTATAGCTGTGTTATCCCCTACATTGAGATAGACTTGTTAAACTCTCCAAAATAAGCATTTGTTTCACTAATCACTTAGGAATTCGATGCAAATTTCAGTTAAAAAAAATAATTTAAAAATCACGTTTGGAAAAAGGTAATTTGAGAGCGCAAAATCTGGAGAAATGGAGGACAGTGAATTATTTTGAGTATAATTCTAACAGTTTATGTCTGTAGATACAAATGAATGAACCAGTGTTGTCATGATAGAAAAGAATTTTTTATGTGGCTCATTTTGTCTTAAATTTCATTATTTAAATGATCCAGTAAAGATGTATAGTACTCCCTAGTGATTGTTTGACCTTTTCTAGGTAATCAATAAAGATTATACCATGGGCATCCCTCAAAACTGCTCATAACCTTCCTACTGATGGAATCATTTTTGTTTTCTTTGGTGCACTTTCACCTGCTTCAACCCACTGTTTTGATTATTCTAATATTTCTATTCGATGTATCCATGTTTCATTAACTGTTATGATATAATACAAAAATCCATCTGGATTTCTTTGAAGCATCTTCAAAGTGTTCACTGATTCATGTTTTTGATCGATTGTTAGCAAATGTGGAATCCATCTTGACAGCTTTCTCTTGTTCAAATATTCATGCAAAATACTATGCTCATCCTCTGATGAGATGTGAACAGTTTCAGAAATCTCACACACTTTTAGTCTTCTATCTTTCATCACGAAATCAATTTTTTCAATATTTTCTGGCATAGGGACCAAAATGTTCAACATCTCTTGTGCTCATTCTGCCACAATGAAAAACCAACAAACCACTTGTAAATCATTTTAAGCAAAGGTACAAACTTGTCATAATATTTATCTAGCCTGGATTAAGTTTCTGCTGTCATTTTTGCCTCTTACAAAGTAATGTCTTATCATTACATGGAACTTGATTTTCTTTATTATGTTAACAGTAATAAGAGTTCACCAACTAAAATGGCTGTCACTCACAGACTAACAGTCAAATCTGTTTACAATTTGATATGCACGGCTTTGAAACATACAAAATATGGGACCATTAGCAATTTAGCGGCACTATCACTCATTATGCATGGACTTATCAAATAACACTGGTATGCAGTGGAAGAAAAAAAAAATTTGAAAATTTTTCTATGGAACACTGTAAACGTGAGATTGACCTTAACAGTATTTAAAAAAGAAAAAAATGTTTAAATTGTTTTCAAGATGCATCAAAATTGCATATATATATTTTTATTTTATGTTGTTTTTATGGCAAATCGGGTATTGTCTTTACTTAATCTTTGTCAAACTGCCATCATCTGAATTGTGTTAATTCGTTTGATCTTTCTGTTATGTGTGTCATTTAGTTATGACTGTTAGATTTGAGGGTTTTAGGGTAGTGTGTAAAAAGAGTTGTTCTGCATTGAATCAATTTCTCTTTTATTGTTGTGTTTGTAGTTAAATAATGAAAAAAATCCATATTGCTTTAGGAAAAGGATAATTTTGAGATAATTCCAAAGAAGAATTCTATTCAGAAAACTAGACATTACAGATCACATGGTCGAGCATCAGAATCGAGTTCTGAAGATGAATCCCCTGTGAGAAAAGTTTTACAAGGAAAAGCTAAAGTTTCTAAAAAGGTGCTGCATGATCATAAGCAAAAAATTTTTGTACTCATTTTTCAATTTTTAGCTACATATTCTGTATTTAATTTTTGCTATATATAAGTTGCCAAGTTTCCAATATCATAAATATAAGATTGTTTTTAATTTTTTAACTTCCCCATTATATTTTATTGATGGTTTTTAAATAAAATATATTTGGTTTGTAAATATTTGGAAATTTTTTTAAAGAAACTGACATTTTAGAGAAAAATTTTTTTTTGGCATAAAATAGTAAAATGCTTATAAAGTATAAGAAAAAACTCAAGCTAGCCTGGAGCATGTTATATAATATTTCTTTTGCTGTTAAAAAAAAATCAAAAACTTAACTATTATGTGAGTATCTAGTTTTCTGATGGTTAGGTTTAAAAATTTCTAAAACCATGTGTCCTCTTATACTAAGAATTTCACTTGTGACCTATTGAAAGATTTTTCAGATTTAAAGTCAAATTTAAGTAATTCAAATTTTTTATAACTGAAAAGACATTAACCTACTGTTTGTAGTAAACATAATACATTGGTTAAGTGCAATGATGAAGAAATATATATTTTTCATAAGAATGTACATACTAGTGAGTTAGCTTATTGAATCTCAGTTGATCATTCATTAGAAAAGGTCCTGCTTGAAAGTGTTCATTTGCAGTTTTTCTTGTTTTTTCATTGTATGGTAATTAGTTTTGTTCACAAAGATGTACAAAACACAGTTCTTTTACTTCAAATCTTCTTATGTTACTTTTATATGTTGCTACATTTTTAAATTACAAATTGTCATCACCTTTTGTCATTTTAATTTTTTCGAACAAGATCAATGTACTTTAAAAATGTCTTTGTTGATAAATACATCTCTTTTTCATTTTCAATTTTTTTCTGTTCATTACATTTTAATAATGTTTCTAAGTATGTTCCCTTGAAGTTTAAGGTTTCTATAGAGGGATTGTCTTAAATATGTATATTGTTGATCTTGTGAAGAAAAATAATTAAGGTTTTTGTTAACTGCTGAAGAAAGTATACTGAATGTTCTTACTTTCTTGTACCATATCTTTCTTACTGTAAGCACTGCATCACTTCAATTGAAACTTGTACTGATTTTTTTAACAGGATTAGTTGAAAAACAATTTTTAGGATTGTTAAACTGCATTTAAATGATTGCTTTGTACAATATTTAGCATTTAGGCTGATCAAAATAATTTTTTTCCATCATTGATTTACGTTTATTATTTTCATATGTATGGCATAAGTATTTTCTCGCCTTCATTTCATGTTTGTGTGATATAGAAATTCTGTGCCTTTCTGGCATTTAATGTTCGCTGCTGCATCAAAGTATGGTAGTATGAGCATTGACTTATTCTATCCTTCTTTTCTGTATTGGGTTAATACCAATACTATTTATTTAAATTTTTTGCTATTTTAGGCAAAAGCTAGAAGTTCGTCATCATCTTCCTCAGGCTCCTCTGAGTCTGGATCTCCATCTCCCAGGAAAGGACGTCCAAGCCCATCTTTTTATAACCGCAGGTAAGTTATATAATTGAAATTGTGAAATCTTCAAAAATTCTGTAGATGTAAACTACATCGCTGATTTCTCAGAATTATTTTGGTTGAATTGAATGAGCTTAGATTTTTTGATATAATTTTGTTGCATCATATTTCCAGAGTATTTCTGATAAGCTCTAGCTTCTTTCTAGTACTTAAACAAAGTTCCCTTGGTTTCTGGTAATCCTGGTAAAATTGTACTAGCAAATTTCCAAAAAAATTTAGAACTTTTTCTGTCTTAGAAGTTCTTGATCTTTTTCAGCTTATCTTGTCAGGCTAGGGAAATATTTTCATATATGTTTATTTTATTCTGTTTCTTACTCTGTCGGAAATTTCTAAGTGTTTTCTTAGCTGTCATATAATTAACTAAAACTGAAATAATAGTCATAGAGAGTATTGTAAAAGTATTTCAATATACAGTGGAATCTCGATCAATCGTTTTCGGATCCATCGTTTTTCCGTATGTGTCGTTCATTTTATCCAGTCCCAACGATCATATTGCTTTGTTATGTTTCCGCATCTATCGTTTTCCTGCATTTATCGTTCATTTCAATCGGTCCCTTGAAAAACGATAGATCGAGATTCCACTGTATATATACAGTGGAATCTCGATCTATCGTTTTCAAAGGGACTGACTGAACTAAACGATGGATGTGGGAACCTACGAAAAATGTACTAACATACCTTAAAGTTTTATATCCCTAAAATATCTAGATGCATACATACCTGTAACATACATACCATAGATGCATACATACACGTAGATACACAGGAATTTTGATTCAAATAAAATTCTTTAATCTTCATTTTTTTGGCGGTTTTCTCTCCACAAGTAAACATTTTTTCTGTGTTGCAAATTGCATTCTTTTCAGTATCGGTTATTGTGTGAGAGTATAAAGCAGCGGCAGCCATGAATCGTTTATAACTAGAACCGTTCATTGCACTGGATGGGGTCCGACATAAGGCCAACTGGAAGTTCTGCCCTCCAGGTGAAACCCTCATTGGCCAGTGTAGACTGCAGCAATCAGAAACTTCTCACACCCTAGACCAAACACCAGGGCTTCTCCATGTCTCCATCCCATGCCCAACAGAAAAGCCAGAGGGCAGCAAGAACCGCTTTTGTTGGCTGACTGTTAGCCTTTGCTGATAAGAACAGAAATGCTGAATAGTCAGAGAATTGACGAAAATAGAATACTTCAGGGGCTAAAGAATTAAGGAACACCAATGATGAACAAATAATAGGAGTGGCACAATAATACCAAACCAGGCTAAAGAGGAGAGAACACAAAAAACGAGAGCGTGCATCTCAAATGTTTGCTAATTTTTTAATTTGAGCATCATTCTAGCTCAATCCAGACATTAATATTTCAGGTTCAGTTATTTTGAAAAAACGATCGATCCGATAAATTAATATAAAGCTGCAATATTCTGAATGAATATTGCAGGAAAATGATGGATTGAGGAACGATCCATGCGGTCTGTTTTTGCTTGTTTTCTATGGAATTTATTCGGGACTGTGTGTAATAAATGATACATATGGGAAGACGATAGAGATTCCACTGTGTGTGTGTGTGTATATATATATATATATATATTATATATATATATGTGTGTGTGTGTGTGTGTGTGTGTGGCTTGGTACAAGAAGTGCTTAAGTCAGTTTTCTCCAAGATGACTGTTTACTTATGTCTCTTTAAAAAATATTACTTTCAATGTAAGAAGTACCCAAATCTGTCCGATGCTTTAAAAGTGTTTTTTAAACCATTGTACAGACTTGGTATTTCTTACATTGAAAATATTTTTTTAAAGAGACGTAAGCAAAGTCATCTTGGAGAAAACTGACTTAGGCACTTGTACCAAGCCACAGATATATATATATATTCCTTCAGGATTTCCATGGTTCTGGAATCTCTGAGTTTTTAATGTTTTTGTTTCCTAAGGCCTTGGAAAGTTCTAATATAATTTAAGAAAATCAAAAAGTTTTTCTGCCAGGTTGGGAGTTTTGGATATCACTTTAGCATAAAATTTGTGAATGAGTTAAAAGTGTGAACAAAGAAATTCAGATTCTGAACATGAAAGTTTCTATAGGATTGCAAATTTATAAATAAATGTTAAAATTGTGGGCTTAAATCCATGGAACTGAAGTCAAAGCACTTTGTATAAAAATATTTTTAGAATCATTGTATTGGTTTAAATTTTATACATCTTCTGTTTCTGTTTAAAACGTATTTGCTATTAATTATATATATTTAGTAATATATTTAATGTTTTTGAAGATGAACTGCAGTAATAGCTAAAAAATGTTAGCTTTAATATTAGCTGTTTTAATCATGAAAGTTTGTGAAAACATGAAGCTCATGTAAAGTTCTGTAATTTTGGGGATAAAATTTGGAAAACTCCATTATGTTGACTCTTGTAGTTTAAGTATCATAACAAATTCTAGTGTCGTTGTGTTATAGGATAAAAGGGAGGATTTAATAGTTATTTTATAATCCTTAAATACTATTCGAAACCATAAAATGATAAGATCTTCAAAATAGTGAGGATTTTTATAAATTTTAATTCCCAAGTTTGTAACTTAACCATTTACATGTCTGCTGATAAACAAATATGCCCTTTTTTATGCCTGTATTTTGTATTTAATTTTTAGAAATAGTCCTTCACCACGAAGAAGAAATACTCGAGCAACTCCTCAGTTTAGGAATCGCAGGTCTCCTACAGATGATCGCATGCGTCGTCGATCTTATTCAGGTGATCGCCGATCTCCTGTTCGGGATAGAGGTGGTCGTTATGAAAGGGACAACAGGAATTATAGAATGGAGAGAGAGCGAGAACGTAGCTGGTATAACAGAGATAGAGGTTTTAATGACAATAGGAACTTCAGAGATAATAGAGATGGAGATCGAAGAGATATGGACCGTAGGCGCATGTCTCCTGTAGATAGGCGGCAAGCAGGTAACATTGTTAATCTATCAGAGAGGTTTTACATTTTGTGCTTTTTTTTTCTCTTTTTGATTGTGCTTTTTATCATTAAAAAAATATATGTTTGTGGGAAGCTGCTTTGGTTTTATTACACAGGAATACTGAATTGAAAAGGAAAACTTCATTTAATGAAGATTTTGCTTCTATCACTGCATCTATAAGCCAGAACTTTAAATTTTAAATTTAATTGAGATTACCATTACAAGATTAAAACCTAAGTTCCGAGTACATTTTCCCTGTATGCTTACAGGGATATTGTGGCATACTGTTTTAAAACATGTATTTTCATTAAAATTGTATCCAACCTGCACCACTTTAATGAATTGGGACTCACTAGTTGATAGTTGACAAAAACTTATTCAATGCTATTTTTGGTGAATTCTCACTGAATGTGACAAAACCAATGTTGAAATCAATATGTCAAAACCAATAAGTCAAAAGAAGTTGTTACAAAATTCACATTTCGCAAATATTTAAATTTTAGAAACTTTTCTCTCACACACTGAACCAGCATAGAGTTTCAGATGACATACAGTACAAGCAAAAACAATTAACTGATTCCATGGTATTTACGAAAACTGAGAAACTTGTGTTATAGATTTTCATTAATAAGTCAGGAATGATTTATTTCTATTTGGTTAGGTGAAATTAAGTAACATAAGGCATTTTATCTGACAGAGTTGTAATATATAATTTGTAGAGATATGGCCCTTACCTATGATAAGGCCCTTATGAGTGCCAAGAAATGAAAGCTGTTCACAGATGAAAAATTCCCATTGGGTCCTTTTAATTTGGCCTGGTTGGCCCTCCAACACTTACATAGCCATGAAATTGTCCCCCGTCCCATTTCTCTCATAAGGTTTGTATATCATTAAAACTTTCTTTAACTGCTCTGTCTGACCCAGTGTTTTTTTTTTTTTTTTTTTTTTTGGCTGATCATCGTACAATTCAAACAGACTTGTCAGCAAATAGTATATCCTGTAAGGAAATATATACAGTAAATAGTTTTCTGTGCCAAAATTTTTCAGTTAATAACATTTAACTCATTCAGGATTATCTAATGAAATTTTCAGGATTACTTTTTGAATTTAAAAAGAAAAAAAAAGGTCCTTGATCTTTTGGAAAATTAGGACATACCACATGCAGTAATATGTCCAGTTTTGATCTCTTTTCATCTTTTGTGTGAATACTTATTTTCGTATTAATGATTTCTAAGTAGGAATTTCTGATGAGAAATAATTAAAAATTGTTCATGTGATTAATATAATTACTTTCCTATAATCCATTTCCATTCTTTTAACCTGAATAAATAAATTTTATTCGAAATTTGAATGTCTAAAAATTGTTTCATAAAGTAGTTAAATTATGAGTAATTTATGTATGAACATAATTTTGCTCTTTCCCAATTCGTTTAAAGAAATGATATAATTTTTATACTTTTAATATTTTTTCCCCTGGCTGTAATTTATTTACACTGATATGTTTGTTGGACATGCTAGTGAATCTGTAATGTGTACTTTCTAGTGACTGTAGCCCTACTTTTCAGATTTACCACATTTAAATCTGTTTCGACATGAGTTTGTAGTGTTTCAGATTCTACTTTTAGCTGTAGCTCAAGGTCTAATTAGGTCTCGTGGGCTACAAATGGCCTTAGCTTTTACTGTTCATCTCATGGAACATTTATTGTGTTATAGAAGATGATTCACTCGGGTTGGCCCCTAATATTGTGTGATAACTCTCGCTAGGATGAAGCAATCTGCACCATGAAATGCATTACACACCTTGATGTGTGTGTAATCAATTATATTACATGTTATGCTGGAAGTTATCTCCATTTTCTGTAAGACACATTTTGATGCGACACTCCGTGTTCCTAAATGTATTGGCAAGGATAGGAGGGGTAATAGCAGCAATTTCATGTTGGATGTTTTCCTTCAAATTCTCCACAGTGCGAGGCATGTTCCGATATTTTTCCCAAAAGAAGTCATCTGATGGTGTTGGACCCTGTGACCATGATGGCCAAAGTCCTTTTGAAATTACCCTGTTACCAAGAGAGGACTCAATTTCTGTCATGTCCTAATGTGCAACACATTGCTTCATCCTTCTGTTAACTCACAATTATACAGTTAATTCACGAATTGTTCAAAAATTTTCAGGTGCACATCTATGTTCATGGTGGTGTCAAAGAAAACAGGGCCAATAATGCACAACCAAGATATTGCACTCCACACACCAATCTTTTGAGAATGATGTGATGTTTCTTAAGTGACAAATGATTTTCGGAGGCCCAAATGCAGATGTTTTGCGAACATACAGACTGTGTCAAAATATGTTTGGCAGAAAATGGACATTTCTTCCAGCATCACATATAATGCCATCGATTACTCATATGTCAAGCTGTGTAGCATATTTTTTTAGGTTCAGATTACTTCATCCTAGCAAGAGTTATTACAGAATATTCAGGGGTTCTTCTGAGAGAATGACCCTATAGTATACATTGATATCTTAGGTGAGGTAGAAATTTGATTTTGGGGGATCGGTATATTAAAGTATATACTGATCAAAGTGGATGATTCAATATAATTTTTCTAGTTTAAGATAATTATTTTAAACTGTCATTTGTTTTCTATATCAAGTTTTAATCCAGCTTGAGTTAATTAGGTAATTATTATAGATCTAAAATATTCTATGACCAATCTGCTATAATCATAGACTTTTTGAATGAAAGTGTTGTTTTTAATTTCCTTTTTTAAAACTTTTACCTGGAGAAGTTTCTAATTGTATAGTAGTTTTAAGCTGTAGTTTAGACTATTAAAAAGTAGGTTAAATGTAAGTGATAGATCGCTTTAAGAGTGTTAAACAAGTTCTAAACAGGCTCTTTATATACTCCTAAACTGTAATGTAGTGCTGTACATTTTTTATTTTTGACTGCTCAAAAAAAAGCTTTATGCTGCTCCAAATTTCAAGTTTAGCTGTTCGGAAAACAGCTCCAATGTTCTATAAGTAGAGCAGCATCCCTGTGCTTTTTGTAATTCTAGAATTTTTAATATGAAGAAGAGAATTTATATGAAGGAACAAAAATCCAAGATGGAGAAGAAAATAAAAATTGTTAAGAAAGCCATTAGTGAGGAAAGTAAATGATAAAAGATAAAACTACTGGTTCTGTATTTGAAAAGCAACAAAAAGAAAAAATGGAACAAAACAGTAACTTTTTAGATATTCTGGTTAATTTTTTGCGGTAGGTGTTGCAAGCTTTCTGCTGAGGAAGGCAGTGAGCATTCGCTCCAGGCCTGCTGTCTTTTAGCGCTAAGCCTAATTTTACAAATAATTCCAAAATAGTAATTTTCGAACAAATCTTTATATTTAAGCTTTATATGGGTTACATGCACATTCATTTACTCTATAAAAAAATTTTCTTTTACAGATTAAAATATATTTTTACGGTATTTACTTAACTATCTTTGTAAATCAGAAATCTCACAGCATCAGGGTCTGATTACATGTCAAAACTAAAGAGCAAACCCATATGTCCAAGGCTACAGTTCCACATCAAATAAAAAACAAAATTGCTTGTAAAACACCTGCAAAGTTTAAATGCCCTAAGCTATGACACAGCTGCAATAAATAGCTTTTTCCATTTGTTTACGTAAAATCATCCCAGCCTATGAGTCATACCCATCCTTATTTTATAAGAGGTCACAACTATGTGTATTCTAAGTTTCATGGACATAGGATGCCATCTAGTGCCCCCAAAGTAACTAATAAAACGTTCTAATCTGCTGTGCACATATGCATCACCCATCCACTAAACGCATTCTCCAGCAATAAATGGATGAGGTGCCCAGCTGTGAGAGACGTTTGTAGGGAATGCTTATATGACAAGCCCGTCCTGAAAAGGTTAAAGCAGTATTTCAAATCAGTTTCAAATGTGCAGATTCAATATGGTCACTTTTTTCCGCTGTATATTTTTTAATCTGTGCTCTGTATATTATAATGCATACATGTCTAATAATGGCTGTTCTGCAGGTTATGTGTACAAAAAAAAGCCATATTCTGATTATATCTATATAAATATGTGCATATTGTACATGGGGAGGGGTAAATTTTAATCTCATATAATACAATCTCTGTGTAGCATTAATTTTAGCACCTAGAGTGTGAATATAACTTACATAATTTTTTAAAATTTCTTTTCAGTGGATCGTCGTCGTAGATCACCTGAAGATAGACGAAGGTTTTATGAAAATGAAAGACGAAGAACTCCTAACCAAAATATGGATAGGCGTTATAACAATCCAAGGCGTCCAAGTCCTAGAAATCGACCGAGATCATATACCCCTGAAGAAACTCAAGTGGACAGAAGGCGTAATCGTTCTCCTAATGACATTCAGGCTAGGTCTGCTGATCGTAGAAGACGATCTCCTAGTGAGCAACAAAATCGTTCTCCTAGTGTAAGGCAAAATAGGTCTCCTGTTGAGAGACATAGATCTCCAAGTGATAGAGTTATGTCAGTTGAAAAGAGAGCACGATCATCTCCAGAAAGGCGTAGGAGATCACCGAGTGAATCGTATAATCCTAAAAAGAGGTAATATTCTAGAAAGATTAAGTTAAAATGTGATGGATGTTTTTTGTTTGCAGTAATCTCTACTTATCAAAATGCAATTTTCCCCCCCTTCTTAAGATACTTTAGTGATGAATTGCATTTTTTAACTATTTTATTCCCTGTGTGAAATTACTCATAGTAGAAAGCAGCTTCAAGATTCTTAGTAAATTTAAAATCTCTATAAACGTTAATTTTAAATTTAATTTTTTATGGGTCTTTTAAACTTTTTGTTAGATCTATTTTTCATAAAAAGTCTTAATTTTTTTAGTTAGTTTCAGGCTGAATTAATTTTAAATACTCTTTTAATGTTCTCTGGAATCAATCTGATGTGTGTTCATCTGGAATATGTGTGTAAGCTGTGATAGGTAGGTTAAGTATGTGTAAACAATTCCCTAGTTCTATTTAAAATAATATATCATCTTGTCACAAAAGCTGTAAATTTGTTTTCCTGTCCATGATTGGTTTCAATGGAAAAACCCTTACATATGTTCAAAATTAATCACTTACGGTTTAGGAAAATTTTGAAACTAAATTTTTTATTTGGACACTTGTAAAGGATTTTTAAAAGTGAAGCTTTTTGAACTAAGGCATAAGTAGGGTGTGATTTCAAGTGCAATTTTCAATAACTTTTCCTTTTACCTCTGTTCTGAATCTGTACAAAGATTAATATGCTAGCTTATTAGATGTTATATATTCTTGTTATTCATTGCACCCTTTAACGTAGCTTTTTATCCTTTTTCCCCCCAGAACTTTTTCACCTGCACCTATGAAAGCTGCATCACGTTCTGCTTCACCGTCACCAGTTCGCCAGGTGAGACATATAAAGAAAAAACGTAAGATGTCTCGAGGATCAAGTTCGTCATCTAGGGGAGGATCACCTGTTGCTCAGAGAATAAAAGTAAGTATAGTGTTGTTTTCTTTTTGTGACACTGGGTGTTTCCTTAGGGGCTATACAATTTTGAAGTAGAATATGGAATAACTAAAAAGACATACCAAAGCTGAGTATCTGTATGGTGAAATACTTCAAATTCTGGTATCATAACTTAATTACTAAATGCTAACAATAAATGATTTGATACATCACACCATTTAAATTGGACTATTTTTGAAGTGTACAACAGAAATTCAGAGGAACTTTTTTGAACTGTACAACTAATTACCTCCAGGAAGAGTCACAATCTCTCTGTAGCACAAGAATTTTCTGGAAACAGTATAATCTGTGCATCCTCTGAGGTCAAAGGTAAGGGCACACATTTACAATACTGTTGTAATAAAAAATTGGCTGTTTTCACAGAAGCCTATGAAATGGAATGAGACAAGAATTTAAAACCTTAGTTATTATATTGGATCAACAAGAATGAGCAGCATTACAGAATTACTGCCACTGTAGCTAAAGCTATGTCAGATGCTCTGCCATATGTTGCAGGATATTGATTATAGATAGAATATCTGCACAGAATAGCTGAGAGCAGTCATGTAAAGCTTAAACTGTGTATGATAAAACTTCAAGTGTTCTGTATTTGCATTATAATAAAATTCATCTATCACTGTATATTCTCTGTTGTCATTCGGAGTTCTGTAAACTATTGTGAAAGTCCCATATTGAAGTTTTATATTTTGGACCTTAAGCATATTGGTAGTACTTCATCCTATAATTGCTTGTGAATATCAGCAAGTCTTTTAGAATGACTACAACTATAAAAATTAAACTTTTGTTTGAGATCTTGATCCCACAAATTAATGTTTACGCATTAACTCTCCTACGTGGAGTAGTTTATACAGGAATGAATGAGAGTTTCTCTTTTCTATGTGTAAGTTCTGTGATTTGAACTTTCGTCTTAAAAAGTTAACCATCAAATACTCATTTTTATTTTCTTATCTAAAATTTAAAATAGTCAGATTAGCTATGTAGGCATAATATGTATTATAATTTATTATACATAAAAACTGCTAGTATATTTTCAAATGTATATGAGGGGTAAATGATTAGCAATTAATATTTCTTTTTGATTGAAGCAATTAAACATGCAAAGAAAACAAAATATTGATAATGCAAAATAAGTTCACTTTCAAGAAATGTAAATATGCAGAATAAAATTTCATCATAAATTTTAAGGAGGGTAAAAATGTTCCAGCCAAATTTTCCTTTGAAAATTCTATAATTTAGAGTTAGAGTTATAGTTTTTTCTCAGCTTCTATAACTAATGACTTGATTTATTTTTTGTAGAATAAGAAGGAGCAGTCTGAGTCTCCAGTTCGTAAAGTCAAAAGGCGTTCTGTCTCAAGATCAATGTCTCCCATGAGAGCAAAATCTATGGATGATGATAGGAAGATTCAAGATGATGTATGTGCTTTATAATATTTCTTTTGCGTTTTTATGTATAAGATTAAAGAAATATTCGTTCATAGTTTTTAAGAACTGAATTTATAAAGGTATGCAAATCTAATTGGAATATATAAACCTCTCCAAATGATAGATTGAAATTAAATTAAAATTTCTCAAGTTATATTCTTCTCTCCACTTTTTCTAACCTTGACTAGGAAGCTTGAGTGTGCTGTGATAACCCTAGAAAATGTTTAGCGTTTAACTAAAACATTAAACACATTTTAATGCCTAAGGTGTTTACAAATATTTTATAAAAATAAACAAATACTCATTAGGATTTTTTTAAAAAAAAGTCCCCAATTTAGAAAATTGGTGGTGGTTGTAGCAGTTGTCTACAACATCTGAGCCTTATAATACTGAGTATTATAGTTTGCTTACTGGCTCTTGATTATTTATGTATTTTTAAATTTATCCTTGTATAAAATGAAGCAGTGAACATATTTCATATAGTGCATGATTTATGGAATATTCAATTCTAAATATGAACTATTGTGTGTATGCATATACTTGTGTAAATGATACTGGATAAAGGATATCCATTTTTATACTCTCTGTGCTGTTTTTTTTTTTTTTTTTTTTTTAATTACTTTAACCCTAAAAATATCCGATTTATGTGTTCATGCACATGCTAATGAATTCATTACATATTAAAAAGAAAAAGGCTTTAAGGAGCACATACTATTTAACAACTTCATATAAATAGTATAAATCATCTATATTCTTCAGATCTTGAACATCTCCATAAAATTCCTTCCTCCCCCATTGACAGTAGAATCAGCATTCTTATGCTCTAAGTTTCTGAAATATAACCATTATTATCTGCTGTGGAAAGTATCCAGGGCAATTTCAAGATCATGTGAGAAATATCGCAGCCCTAGACATGGGTCTTGCTACCAGCCAAAAGAATGTGGAATTAGAAAAAGGGTGAGGGTTTAATGACATTCTGTCATTGTGTATTAGAGGTTTATTTTGCTTTGGTGTAAGCTTATAAGGATAACAACCTGTTCTAGTCTTAAAGTACCCGTGTTTAATTGCTTGCAGGTATCGTTTATTTTTTGCTTGTTCTTTAAACCAAAAAAAAATTCTATGCCTATTAGTTCATAGACCACATTGTTTTTCTTTTTTTTGGGGGGGGGGGGGCAGAAATCAAAAAGATTTTTTTAGAACTACTCAGATTTGAATGCCACAATAATAAATGTCGTTTTCTCTTTCTCTCTACTGATGCCAGTAATCCAGTTTTGAATGAGAAATTATTTTCCATCAAAGTTTTATGAGGGATAAATGGAAAAGTTACAGACTGGTTTCCTTTACAAACAAGAGTGTGCACATAATTTTTTTAAAGGTATCAATTTGCCAGGATAGTTTAATAATAGATTTGTATTAACAGGTATATAATATTTTAACACCAGCCTATTTGATTTTACATATACCTAATCTTTTTATATTTCACTTAAAATATAATGAAAACTATTATTATGTAGAAACTGACAAGTACTTTTCTCTCGTTTTGAAGAAAAATATTAAAACAATTTGATATGTCAACAAAAGTAAAAACACCGTACAGAACACTTCGTCAAGCACAAATAAATGAAGCATTTGTCCTTTAAAAATATTTTGATACAAATTTCTGTTTACTTTTTTGTGTGTATTACAGTATATTTAAACACCGTATGAAGGGATTTTTAAATGCATGCTAAAATTTTGTTTTACAGGGAGAAAATATAAAAAATTCTTTACGGAGAAAATGTTATCAAATATGAGAATTTTGGTCGATATGTTCACTAACAACAATGGAATATTCTTTATTTTAGAATTTACTATGCATTAGGCTCTTAACAACTCTTAAAATCTTTTCTTGTTACTCCCTAAAAGCTCTGTATAATGTCAGAAGGTATGCCAGTAATTATAGTTTAAATTTTTTAATAAGAGGAGTTTACCTGCAATTTTAATGTCATTTGGAAAAGAGAATTGCCGAAGGAGTTTAACTAAATACTTGTAACTTTGTTTTGCATGAAATAAATATCTTCCTTTACTTTTTTTCTTTTAAATTATTATTTTTTAACCCATCCTTATATACTTTTTCCAAATATTTGTATTTGCAGACTTTTTATGTTTAAAAAATTGCCATGAAAATTTGAATCTTTTTTTTAACAAAATATATTTTTGATTGCTAAACTTTTTATGTGCTTTTTTATAAGCTTTTTATGTCCTTTCCACAGAATATGTCTGATTCTGATGTACATGAAAAAAAGAAAAGTAGACAACCTAAAGAAATGGAGCTTTCTATTTCACCCGATCGACTTGGAAACATGGATGTATCATTAAAACGATCTTCCCTTCAACAGTCTGACCGTTCTGTTTCACCTCCAGCTGTTCCCAGTGATGATGAGCCTAGAAAGAAAGAAAAGAAGATTAAAGTTGCTGAGAAAGAGCACAAAGAGAAGAAACGAAAAGCTAAGAAAAGCACTGAGAGTAGTGAGGTACTAATTTGCTATCTACTTTCAAACTAATTAATAGTTTCCATTAGATGTGATTGTCTCTGGGCAATTTCCAAAAGCTTTTGTATATTTTCCACATTTCTTGTAACTCCATAGTGGTTTGCCAGAAAATTTAAGACCATGTAGTCAATTAAATTTTATATTTAAAAGTATATAAATAAAATTTATTTTAATCTTAATAGTTACATCTTAACTCATTCTTAATTTGAATTTTATGCGAATAATCTAGAAAACCTGGCAATGTCATAAGGAAAAGAATTGCAGTTTTGATATGAACCCAGTGTCCTCTTTAAAAAAATTCATTCCTTCCAATTCATGCCACATCAACTCCACAATCTCCTTATAAATTTAGAGACGATTCTTGATATTGCAACAGTTCACTCACACAGACATATAAATATATATCATTCACCTCAAATTGAATCTCTTTTGGCCTTGACTAGGCATTGTATGTTAAGTAAAGGATATAGAAGACATTTTCTTAGCCAATTTCTGGTAGAAATAACTCATTTGTTCTTATTAGTTGCTGCCAGGTATGTAAGAAGGTTGATGGGCTTGGTTTTATATCAGTCACTCCATTTCATCTGAGTTGTTCAATAAGATAGGACTCTCAACAAGCTAGTCATTTGATTTTATCCTACTTTGAAAAAACTAATCCCGTACTGCCTTAGGGGCAAGGATCTTAGTAGGCTGGAATTGTTTGTAACTTTGGAATGCACTTCATGGTTTTTGGTAGAGTAGCTAATTGGGAACTCATGCCTTTCTTCCTTTGAGTGGGTTGATAAAATGAGAACCAAGCATGCTTGGGAACTAACTGTGGAGGTCCTGCATCAGGCTGACCATCTGACCGAGACATATGCTATATGGCACCCCAAGCCCATGGTTATGAAAGCAGAGATGAGCACCGCAGGCTTTAGTTCACAGTGTTGAAAAGTAATTCGGACTCTTGTGCCATGAGTTAGTTTAACTAATTGGTAAAGTCTCATCTGCAAAAAAAAACATCCCATACTGTGATCAAGTTTTTGCCAAACTAAACATTTGTTAGAACTTGATCTGACAAAGTTTTCTGCTAGCTTTTACTCTATTTAGCCATGTCATTCAGCTCAGAAAGAGATAATTTGATTTATCACTTTAAACAATACAGTCCTTGAGAGTGTGTGACACAAATCAATAATTTATTTCATTTTTGGTAATTATTTTTAGCTTATATGCAGCTGTTTTATCATAACTGCCTAGCACAATTGTCTGTAGATAGCTGTTATACTACTGACTGAGATATTAAAGTACTTACTGCTTTAGATGTAATTGAACTGGTTGATAAAAGGTGGCATTTTTTAGCATACCCAACCTAGGTCTGTTACATTTTATAAGTCTGTGTGGCCTTCCTGATATTTTTTTATTTGGAGGTGGTGATGGGGATATAGTTACACTGCCTTGGTGCTGCCACTTCATATCATTTATACCATATTCATTAGTTTTAGTATGCATATTTTAGCTAGAATGAGGTGTAGAGGTTAATGAAGAGACAACTTATCACTTTTTCACACTGGAATTCAAAAATGCAATATTTTTCATTGTTTTGTGTATGCTGCTTTTAATTTTCCTTCTGAAGTATTCTATTTAATAATTGGTACAACAACAACAAAATATATGTATTTACATGTACCTTTTCTCCCACCTTTTGAAAACTGGACTGACAGATAACCTCAGTTTTACTGCCATTTATGAATTTTAAGTCTCATAGTCAATTTTAAAGCTGCCTGTTTTAGGAAAATGCAAAATTAAGGCGGGGTCATACTGTTAATCTGCACTGTTCATATCACTACAATGATATATTGTTAATTTTATAAAATTATTGAAAAACTTATTTTTAAAAATGAGCTCATCTTCCAATTAGTGTATGAGATTCACACATTTTTCTGTTGATTCACTTTTAGGTTTTTTATCAAATCTTTTACAAAATCAAATCAGGATAAAGCATTTTAAACATAATTTATTATGTTATAATTTTGTTTTAGGGCCCTGACTCTGACGTGGAAGTAACTAAAAAGAAAAAGAAGAAACACAAGAAGCATAAGAAACACAAAAAACACAAGAAACATAAGAAGAACAAAAAAGAAGAGGAAGAGGAGGTAATTATAGTTTTTTTTACTAATGATATAACCCTCATGTTCAACTCAAAGCTTAATTGGAAACTTGCAGCCAATTTAATAGCATCTTTCATTTGGACAATACTAATTTATGTAAACATTTTTATAATTTATATCATTTTAATTTCAGTTAATAAGCAGATTGGCTCAAACCAAGTGTTGAGTGCTTATTCTCTTAAATATGGTTCTCTTAAATTGTTGAAAAGGGCATTGGATTGTTTTTTTAATCTTTTAATATGAGCATTAATAAAACTTGAATAAGATAGGTAAAGGGCTTTGTAAATACACATACATTAAAACAAAATATTTGTGACTAATGTTACAGAAATTTTGCCATATTGTGGATTTAAGAAGCCTCTTTTCATAATTAAGGTGATAAAGTGCTCCCCTAGTTAGCACTGTTCTTGGATCAAGAGCTTGTTTGTAGAATTAAAAATAATTTAATTAGGCCAATATAAATGAAATTAGAATTTTTGCAATTAGGGAAGTCAAATTAATCTTTAAGCTGAACGTGTAAATTAAAAAAAAATTTATGGATATAAAAATTATCAACATTCTATCATGTATGTATTACAAATGTCGGGATTGCATTTTAGGTTTGTTTAGGGGGGGGGGGGTATGTATCTTTGTGTAGTATGAATGGAGTAATTAAATAATGTTTTATGTAAACTTATTTTTATTTGTAATTATTTGCATTATAATGCACTATTTTGTTTTCTTCAGTTTATTTCTATTTTCTTTCATCTTATATTATGTTGCATTGTTTAGGTTTCTGCCTCAGAGGATGAAATGGAACGCAAGCTTCGAGAAAGGGCTCTTCTATCCATGTCTAAAGCTCAGGCAGCAAGAGAAGGTGATATTGCTGACAATGATCCTCAAGATTCATCATGAATGTTATTTTTGAATCCCTGTCATAAATCATCATTGATGACTGCGCATCATTTTGCAGTATATTGCAAATTATAGACTTAACATAATTGATTTTATTGCATATTTGAAAAGAAAAAAATAAAATACTCAAGTATATATTTTTGTGTCAAGTATATATTTTTGTTATTTGACATCACTGTTAACATTTTTTCTGCTTGAAATCGAGAGAAACTTAAATGACTTTGGTTAAATTTTTTATCTAAATTGACTGCCAAACTATGGGAACTTTTTTTAGCTATTCTAATTTATTATTATTATTATTATTTGCTGTTAGTAAACATTACCTATTATTATAATGGGGGGAGGATGTTCCCTGAGAATATAAGTATCTATCAATGTTCAAGAACACACCTAAAGTTCATACAGTCCTAAAAAATTGAAGGTAAAATTTCTTCAAGTTTTGCCTGAATTCTTCAGTTTTCTATGCTTTAAAATTTAATATTTATTTATTTATAGGGGTCATAGGCTTATGTTGAGTAACATTAATTAAAAAAGAAATATTTCTCATTCTTTAAATATCGATCTTGACACCTAAATTACAAAATTTCTTAAGATGTGTGAGTACTTTCACCAGTGGCTAACTCTTTTTTTATCAGTAACTGGCAAGAAATATTTTCTATGTATTTAGAAGAACTCCCTAAATTTTTAAATTAGTCTCGATGTATTGTAATTCATTGTTTTGGAAAATATTGGGAGTTTCGATCAGTGGATTTGTAGACCAGTATTCTGGATTTCTGGATTAAATCCATGATAATCAATTGAGCAAACTACTCTCTAAATTTCATTTACAGTTACATCAAACCACTTTTGCGTTTATTTTTTTGAAGTTTTATATCTTTCGAGATTTTGAGCATACTTGTTGCCATAGCTACAAATTCAAATACACTATCTCCAATGAACATACTTGCAACATTTTATCTTTATTTCTAGGAATTTTATTCAGTTCCACAGAACAGAATATATATTTATTTTTCCTTATTTGATAAAAATCTGACCAGTGGAGCTCAAAATCTACATTGTTTTCTTCTGAATCTCATGATACATGAAAGAAACTCTCATTTCTTCACACTTTTATGAGTGAGTCATCTGAATCTTCGGCCACCACAGAATTTTCTGGCACAGTTAAAAAGAAAAAAAGATTAGCTAACTGGAACTACCATCACTGTTATTATCCTCAGTCTTGGGCATATCAAACAAATAATCAGCATTTATTCATCTTCAAAAAAAGGGTCCTACTTCTCATCATTCATTGCTGATGATAAGAGAATGTTACAGCTAAAATTTCCAGATCACAATCCAAAATAAAATTTGAGAATGGACCCTACCAGCAAACACTAACAATGAAATATTTGTTTATTACCTTCCTAAATAATTTTTAAAAATTCAGTAGCAGACCATTATATTTTATTCTCTAGTATGTGCAGTTCTTTAACTGTCTTGTCTGGTTGATGACAACATGGCAGTGGTGTCCATTAACATTAAATGCACTAGTGATGCCAATGTGGCTTCAACAATTGGCACACGAGTGTGGCATCATCAGTGATTGAAGTGTTAAAAACTTTATTATTTTCAGTGTAAGAGTTTAATTGAAGGTAAAACGCTACTGTCTTTTGGAACTGATTAGTTGGTTTCTTTGTTCCCAAAAAAAATCAATTTGGTTAAAAATGAAAACGTAGACCGTGAACAAAGCAACACGTTAGACAAAACTCATATTTTTACCCATGATTGATCTGAAAAAATTGACTTTTCAGTGTGCTTTTAGTAACTTGATGGAAATTTTTTTATTCCTAGACCAGTTTTGTATTTATCCATGAACTCGTGCAGACATATATGTTTAGATTAGAGTGTACTTCCCCATTACCCAGTTTGTAGATTATTTGTGCAGAAAAAATCTGAAATATTTATCCAAAATAATACCTACATAATTTTTTAAAAACTGTTCTCAAATTTCTTTTGATTTATAATTATTAAAACCAAAATTTTGAAAATAAGTTTTCTATTTATTGATAAGATATTTGATAAAAGATAGGATGATGTATTAAATTAACACTTCTTTAATTGGAAGCATTGCCTGTGAAAAGCAAGATGTGAAATGACAGATTTAATTAATTTAAAAGGATTTGAGGACGTTAATCAAGAAAAAATCTTATAGAGGGGTTAGGTAGTTATTTATGTGATTGGTTTGGTTTGGAGCGCTACAGTCAACTTCTTGCTACACGAGGGCTAAGTAGACTGGGACCTATAGTTTAAAGTCGATTCCAAACTGCTACAAACACCCATGCCAACAGTGGGACTCGAACCCACAGGATTTAAACTGAATGCTAGCGCCCTAGTCATTCGGCCATCACCCGTGATTTGAACCAGGGTTTGAACATATGAGTGACCCTGATATCATAAATGCTGTTATGGTTCAACCACAGGAAATGAATGGTTGAAGATGAAGAGCATAGTGATCTGATCAAACAGCACAGCCCTACTCTTTGCTAGATTCTTTGCTGTGTCTATACTTTGCTAGATTATATGAGTCACTGGAATTATGAATATAGTGATATCATAGCTGTTAGGAAAATTTATGATGATATCAAAAAACATTTTAAAGATTCAGAAAAAAATAATGGATTACATATGTAAATTGAATTTATAAAATAGAAAAGCAAGTGTAGTGTTATATTTTGAAAATAAAAAAATTTAATAGAAATCGGAATATCTGTTTTTCGATCATTTTGGCAACTTCTCCCCTAAATTAACCCAGATAACAGGGTGTACACTCTATATTAAAATTTGTATGTTTGATTTTCATCAATGTAACAGTTTTACATTTCAACCTATATGCTCTATATCTTATGAGTATATTTTGATCTTATTACACTGTAAACAAAGTGTTATGATCTGCTAATATGCTTTCACAGTCTTTGTTATTTCAATAAACAGAATCATTCATCAATTTTGACAAATGTTTAGGAAGTTAAATTTTGTCTTATTTACCCCCTTCCCCCTTCATTTTTTTTGTTAGCCAATGTAATTTATATTTCCCTTAATTAAATTTTATTGCTTGGCTTCCATAAAGTCCTTTTTTTTCCCAAGGGGATATCTGAGAAAGGATTTATTTTTAAAAATGATTTAGTATTGGAGCTGTTACTGCTATTATAGGTAATGATGTTTTAACAATAATTCAGGTACTGAAAGGGATTTTTGATATGTTTTAAATTTACTGAGTTATAGAAAACATTAGTTATTTCTCATTATCATTATAGAGATATTGAAAATGTCTATGTAGTTGTTTCATGCATTCAGTCTAGAATACTGAATAAACTGAAAAGTGTTTAAAAAAAGGAAAAAGCGTGACATGCTAATACATCAATCATAAACGGTTCCAAGTATCATTTACTTACCCTTAATTTAGTTTGCCTGTAATTTGATAAACTGATGCATGCTTGTTGAAATGATTAAGACTGGCTACTGCCTGTTCCCCTCAAGAATTTAGTATGTGATTGTAGGTTTGTGACTTGACCTTTTTACCCCCTTACCTTCCACCATTCCACAAAATCTGTTGTATAACACATTTCCTTCCTGTCAACCCCCTCCTTTTCATGAAAAATATGGTTAGTCTCTGTGTAACTTAAGCTTTCTTTTTATTCCTCTTTAATGATATCTATAGGGAACAATATGATGGTCATAATAATTTACCTATTGTGAGTGTTTCAATAATTTAACAAACAGAAAAATTTGCCAAAACAGGGAAAGGTATCTGATAAGGATTTTTTTCACGGTTGTCTTGTATCCATATTTTCAATTCCATTCCATAGATCAGCAACACATTTTTTCCTGTAAAATTAGGAAAGTTCCTCGCGGCTTAATAGGGAGATTTTATAATGGTCACAACTAACCTGGTGCTCTTACATGTTCTGGTACATTGAAAGTAAATGTAACAAGAGATGCTTTGTCAATGATTCATAGCATGTAAGCAGATTGGATTGATGTTAAATTTTTAATACTAGTATCGAGGTAAATTGATAAATATCTAATGTGTGATATAAAAGCTAACTGATTAAGTGTACTTAAAGTTCAATGACACTCTGCTAAAAAAAATATATGATTTTATTAACACAAAAAATGGATAATGAAAGAAAAAGATGACTGGTGAAAGTTTAAGGTTATTACACACATACAATTATTCCTCTGCAGTCTTTTTCCTTTTAGGTTTAGGTTCCTCGGTGTCATCTTCTCTTGAATCATGGTTGAATTCCCAGTAATGGTCACCGGTATCTCCATTACCGTCTTCCCAGTTTACTTTGATTTTAGACTTGGTGCCTTTTGTTGTATGATGTTGCTCCCTTGTATGTTCTGGACCACCCATGCGATATCCAAATTCAAAAGCTTTGGCACCTGGTACATTGGCATACCTTATTTAAAAAAAAGAATATCAGTTTATTCTTCAGTTCAGTAATTTTTTTAGCTCTCAAATAATTTTGGAGAGCTATAAGTTTTTCTGATCGTGACATACTAATCAATTTTCTTAAAACTATATGAGATGATGCATTCCAGAAATTTTAAAATGCTTTCTAAATGGGAATTGATGCCCGAACTCTGTGCTTGTCTAGGTTCTGTTTTGTGATCAATTATTCAGTTCAAATTATCAAGGATTCGTTCACATTAAGTGACCTAATTATCAAGTCATTCTATGGACTTTTTTTAAAGGAAGTCAGTATTTTTTTAAGCTAGAAGTACGGTTCTCTTTCACTTGGAACGAAAAATCAAACTTATTTTATGAATTTGTAAGCCGTAAGGTAGGTTTATCTCCAATGATGGAATGGTTTGGTTTAGAGCACTACGGTCAACTTTTTGCTACAGAGCTAATTAGACTGGGACCTACAGTTTAAAGTCGATTCCGAATGGCTTCAAACATCCATGCCAACAGTGGGACTCGAACCCTCAGGAATTATATTTTGGAGATACCTTTTTAGAAATTTGCGAATTTTCTCAAAAAACGGTGCGCCGATCATATAGCCACTCCTTTCATAATCACCACTAGCCGGAGATCTATCCAAGTTCGCCCTGGCAAACCTTCCCGTTTTCGGGCGTTCTAACTACTTAAATCGATAGGTTTGAAAGAACTGGGGCTGGAATCCTGCGCTGTTAGAAAGAGTAATTTTTTAGCTGAAAACACAAGTTATAGCGATAAAAAATGTCATCATATTAACTTGAAAATATTTTGCAAGCCAATTTTACTAACCCAATCAGTTTATTATTATTATTATTATTATTATTATTAAATTTATTACATATTTTACCAGTGACTGGTAATTTGCATTGCATTCAGCCATTGCGAAAAACAAAACAAAACACAGTAAAAAATAAAATAAAATAAAATAAAATACGAGTTTTAAAATTTTACGCTGCCAATCGTGAAAGACATTTTTTTTACTCCCTTTGTAGGCTGAACTGATTGTTAATTGTCAAGTACCAATACATTTTTGAACTGTGCGTTTGTAAGCAATGTACCGCTTCCAGCGTATTAATCGTCTATATCATGCTGATGAACCCATAATGAGGGTGTAATCTAGGTCCAAGGCAGATCATTAGGCAGGAGTGCCAAGCTACGACAATATAAAACAGGTGTTACCTATGTATTTTGTTTCAAAATATCTGCATTTTGTAAGAAAGGGTCGATAAGAAAAGTTACTCAATAGGAAATTATGAAAGCTGTAATGGTCGTTAAAGTAAAGAACAGTTTAATTTTGCCTTTGATATTTCAGTACCGGAATATTAGGAATTACAAATTTTTGTAGACAAATTTTCATACTTTCAATGAGGCTTAGTACCAATGTGATTTATTTTTCTAAATTTTATTTTATTATTGAAATAAGTTTGAAAAAATTAAGTAATTTCATTCCACCCATGTGACTGAAAGGCAGAACGTATACGTTTTTATCTCTCATCGACCCTCTCTCTAGTTTTATCCTTTGTACAAATCTGTTGAAAACTCCATTTTAAATTTTTGTCGTATTCCGAAGTTCCTTATATAATTATATGAGGCAGCGAACTAAAAGATAGGTAAAATCCTTTCGACTTTTTTACGTCTGTAAATGGACAAAGTTTTCCTCATCCGCATGGGGGTCAGAGTGAGATCAGATAGTTCATCGCGGAAGTCATTAATTAGTCTTTAATTTTAACTGTCATCCTTTTCACTAAGTTTTTCAACAACGAAAGCCTTTTTTTCTCCAAGATTTATGCTGCATCGAAGAAGGATTTTTTTTAAGAGCAAAATTTTATTTTTTAAAATTCCTTGAAGAAACTGCTGCTCTCTCAATTATTAATATATCTGCAGGGTTATTTTTATTTATAAATTAATAGCCTAAAAGTACACGTGGGCCATAATCTGACTCGACGTACCTACTACTACATTCAATGAGCCAGAAAAAAAAAAGGATTATATATATAGATATAAATTTGTTATCTATGTGTTTTACAACAAATGTTTTGCACATTTTACTTTCTAATAAAATTCGCTGTTAATCTGCCGTGATTATTTAGTTGTTAAGACCCGCCTTTTTATAAAGTTGGAGTCGCATATAAGGAAACACGCATGCTTGCTGTCTTTTAAAGCTTAAATTAAATTTCTTGAATGCGTCATTGGTGGCGTGTCTTCAGTTACTGCTCTAGCAGTTAGTAATGTGACACTGTACAGGCATAGGCTTAGCGTGCTTCAAACTTTTGAGGGGGCACGAATTTAATTCAGTTAGGGCCATCCTCAGCTCAATGACTGCCGGATGGTCCTTAAATTATGAAATATTATGCTTTTTTTAAGTTGAATAACAATAGAATTGATGTTTGAGTAGTATTCAAAAGTTATACAATAAGAAAAATGAATATAATATAAAAAAATGAGAAAAAAAAATATAGCATCGAACTTTCTTGTGGATCATATCATTGTTTAAAACAATGTTAAGGCTAAAGACATAATTGGAATCTTCAGTTTCACAGTTTGAAGAAGCGGGGGTAAAATCAACTTCCTTAAAAGTTTTCTACAATTTTCCGATTTCAACTGAACTTCTCTTAATGTTTTAGTGCCCCCCGTGCCCCCCCCCCTCCCGACGCTACGCCTATGTCTACAGGGGAAAACGTTTCCAACCTACCTGTGGGAATGATGATAATTGCTACTCAAGTACTTCAGTTGCTACGTAGCTGAAATTGTGAACGCCCTCGGAAACAAAGACAGTACGTAAAGCGTTTGGGAAGCCAACTCAGCATTTTTTATGAAATAAAACATTGATACACGCTCTTGATTGAGTGCTCGTGTGTTAATGGAAAGCTCACATACAAAATTCAAGAGGTGTTTGGAACAACTTTTAACAGGGCCCGACTTTGACCCAATGGGGCCCTGGGCAAAGCAGACTTTGGGGGCCCCCTCCAAGGACAGATCCAAAGGGGGGGGGGCACTCGCTCTCCCCCAGGACCAGATTTCCACATGAACATGTAGGGCACTCACCCAGGCTCCCCCCGCATAAACTGGGACCAGAAAGTCAAAAATTTGAAAATAATAATAATAATAATAAGTGCTAATTAATTAATTTACTTTTTAATGTTAATAAATAAATTCATGAAATTTTCTTTTGAAATTCAAAATAGATCATAGTCTGGAGTTATTACAAACAACCCCCCCTCCCCCCCAGAAAAAAAATATTAAACCAGAAACGCTTACGGATGAGCGTATGCTTTCACTATAGTGAGTGCACTGTACCCCACCCAGGATTTCTTTTGTATCCACCACTGCTTTCCTTTACCGTATTAACCAAAAACCAAAGTTGATGTCAAGCCCATAGCCAGAAATTTTTTTCAGAAAATATAGGTAGAGGGTGCAAAGTGTAGTTTGGAAGAGAGGCTTTTTTAAATATAAAGACAGAAAGCAGAAGTAAAATTTCCTTACTCACAAATGACAAAGAAAATATTTGAAAGATCCAAATACTGTACTTTTTCCTCTTTTCACATCACATTGCACTTTTTTTTGTGTGTGGAGAGCAATACCTATAATCCTATACCCTCAATACGGACTTGATTTTGCAACTGAATTTGAAAAAAATGACATCTATCTATAAACAAATTTTGGGAGTTATGATAACAGTCAAATGATCAGTATTTGAATCATTTTCAGCATTTATGTTGTTAAAACAATAATCTAATATTGTTAAAATTAATGGAAATATCTTTTGCAAAAGTAGTCAAATAAAATCAAAATTTTTATAAGTAAATAGGTCAAAATCTGTGACTGTTTCCATCATTATACTTTCAACCATATTAATGTGGATATAAATTTTTGATAAAACTGTCCTCCCCCCCCCCCCAAAAAAAAAAAAAAAAGAGAGAAATTATAGTCATTAAGACAGAAAATACGGAAACCGTTTTCAATTTGCGTACATATAGGAAATTTTCAAAAATATGCACAACTTAATACTAAATTAGGGGGCCCCATAATTTTGGGGGCCCTGGGCAAATGCCCCATTTGCCCATGCAGAAATCTGGGCCTGACTTTTAAAAGCTCACTATAAAAATTTATAGTTATTAATATATTGAACAAAATAGAATTATGTTCTAGATTTGTTAAAAAGAAATAACCGTAACTAAAAAAAAAAGTTTATTGTCCCTTTTTTTATCGTGTGCTGTTTAATAAGAATAGGTTTGAAAACCTATTCTTATCAATTCAATATGCAGTTGCACCTAGAATTATAAGATTTTCCATAAGATTCAACAAATCCATTGAAAATTAAAACAAATATCGTAACTTTATTGTATATTCAGGATATAACAAGCACACATTCCTGGTGTTTAGGAAAATAACTAGAAGTTATTACAAAATGCAAAAATAAATTGCGCTTATGAGAAAACCTTTCCTAACTTAGCTGGGACATAACTGGAAAAGAAAATTTTTTCCGACACAACGTACCGCAATAGCGTGCGTAACGATCCAAAATTCAGAGAATTTTTTACTAATAGAGTTTGCCAAAAATACTCTGAATTGTGCTAAAGATATGAAAATCAGAATTCCTGTGGCATTATGAACGGCAGTTTCTCTCAGTAAACGAACACTTCCTGTTATTCTGGTCAAAAAATATTAAGGATTTTAGTTTAATGCATCTTCATTTACCGTGGTAACTTTTTGAAATGTTATCTTTAAATGATTAAAAATATAAATAGTCTCACAGCTTCTTAGTCACGAACAGTCTGATTTAATGGAAATGAGATGCTTCGAATTTCTATTCTTGCACGCAATACGATTAATTTTTTTTTTCAAGAATACTTTGTATTTATAGATTCATTTTCGAATGATTTTTTTTTCTCGCAACTGTTGTAACTGTTTTAAAGGTAAAGGTAACCGAAAATATTATTCCAAACAAAAAGTGGAAAGTAAGGAATGTGAGAATTAATAATTAGAATAATTAAAATTGTAAGAAATATTTTAAAGTTATTTAACAAAGTTGTAAATGTTATGATAGCATAAAGGGTTTGAAAATAAAAAAAAATTAAATTTTTAATATTTAAAAACTTTAAATCTTTAATAAAAATTTAAAATCTTTAGTACAATTCAGAGTATTTTTGGCAAACTCTATTAGTCAAAAATTCTCTGAATTTTGGATCGTTACGCACGCTATTGCGGCACATTGTGTCGGAAAAAAATTTCTTTTCCAGTCTTGTCCCAGCTAAGTTAGGAAAGGTTTTCTCATAAGCGCAATTTATTTTTGCATTTTGTAATAACTTCTAGTTATTTTCCTAAACACCAGGAATGTGTGCTTGTTATATCCTGAATATACAACAAAGTTACGATATTTGTTTTAATTTTCAATGGATTTATTGAATCTTATGGAAAATCTTATAATTCTAGGTGCAACTGTATATTGAATTGCTAAGAATAGGTTTTCAAAACTATTCTTATTTAACAGCACACGATAAAAAAAAGGACAATAACCCTTTTTTTAGTTTACGGTTATTTCTTTTTAAATTTAAAATAAAAAATTTTTTTAAAATTTAAAATAATAAATAATATTTTTTCTGTGATGGATTACCAAAATAATTTTTTTAATTAAAAAATTTTTTTTAAATTACTGTAGATATTTTTTCCTTCTTAACTAGAATTTTGACCATTTAATTAATACCATTCCTAATTTATTTCACACACACTCACAGTTGAATAAATAATGCTCACTCACTGGAAAAATCCATCTGTGCCTTTATGTCTCTCCATCCCCCAATGATATGTAGAGCCTTCTGCTCGCATATGGTCACGCTGGGACCGACTCTTTGGTTTGTGTTTTTTCGGACTTCTATGACTAGATCGTTTTCCGTTTCTCTTTGATGATCGAGATTCCTGATTTTCAGAATGTCCAGATTTAGAACTTTGTTCTGGTTGGTCATAAGAAAAGTCGCCCTGAAAAGGGCTTGCTCCGAAATTTTGTCCTGTTTTTCTTTTTCTGTTGCCCATTTCATCTTGATCATTAAACGCCGTTTCCCCTTTGATACTGTCTTGCTGGGGTTTAGATTTTCTGTTTGATCTCGATCTCGCATGCGGGCTCTTCTTTGACGGTTTCATAGATTTCTTCACTGCGGGTAAGTCGTATACATTCTGAGGATCTTCATTAACGACGGGATACGGATCTGAGGGAGGGATGTCTCTATAACTAGAACTATCGATGCCTTTTGATGAACGAAATTTATTTGTGTTATCAGGAGAATGGAAATTGTTTAGATCCTGATGATCTTCATTACTGACGGGATACGGATCTGAAGGAGGGATGTCTCTTGATGTGTCTCTAGAACTAGAACTATCGATGCTTTTTGATGAACGAAACTTATTTGTTTTATCAAGAGAATGGAAATTGGTTAATCCATCTTCAGAATTTACAACCGGATTGAGGTCTTTTACGCTGACTTTTTGCCGGTAAACTCTTGGTTTGTATGTTGTTCTTGCTTCTCCTGAAGGATAATCCTTAATATCATATGGGTTTTTTCTAACGATCGGATGGGAATGAGGAGTATCAGGTAGTGATACACTCGAGCTAAAGTCAGATTCTGCAGAGTTGTATACATTTTTCTGTGATGGATTATCAAAATATTTTTTTGAATCGTAATCTTTTATTCGAATTCCCTTCACTTTTATTCCGTCTGAAGGCGGAGTATCAGGTAGTGATGCGCTTGAACTAAAGTCAGATCCTGCAGAGTTATATACATTTTTCTGTGATGGATTACCAAAATAATTTTTTGAATCGTAATCTTTTATTCGAATTCCTTTCACTTTTATTCCGTCTGAAGGTGTATTTTTCGAAGATTTTGAGTCTGAATAAGTTTTAATATCGAATTCATCATTCACATAAGTTTCTTTCGGTGATTCAACTTGTGAATTAAATTCTGGTCTTGGATTTTCAGGAGCATCATAATGCTCTGTTGAAACAACAGGGGATCTGTTGCTATCAAAAGGAACTTGTTCATGATAATTAGTACTTTTGCTTCTCCCAGATGAAGGTCTGAAAAATGAGCTACCTGGACCGTTGACCTCCCTGTTGTAGTTTGTGTCCGAGTACGGTTTAAGAGAGTGATCATAACTCTGATCTTTGGGTGAATGAGAATTAGTGTTTCCTGAATATTTTGGAACATTAGAATTTGGAATAAAGTCTTCTGTTGACAATGATACAGGACCAGAAATTGCTAATTTTCCGCTAAATGGATTTCCGAAAGCGAACCGAGGAGGTATCATTGGTATATCCTCAAGACTGAGAGGGTGAAAACCAAATGATTTATACAAGTCCATTAAAGATTTAAAAGTATTATAGTAAGCTTTTTCATCAGTTACATCATCTACCGGTTTAGCATATGGTTCATTTGAATGGGGAATATCTGTATCAGAGTTTTTAAAATAATGTGGAGGGTCATGTGGAGAAACTGGGGATTCAATTGCTGGATTGTTGGAATAAGGTCGTTGAAATTCATTAGGGACTGGCTCTGTATGCGGAAGCTGTTGATTCAAATCTGCATCATATGAAAGGAATTTTTTTTCTTCATTATGATACTGGGGCTGTTCTTCTGTTGATGGACCATATTGTCCTGGTGAATGGGGAGTTGACTGTTGTTCTGCTGACGGACCATATTGTCTTGGTGAATGGGGAGGCGGCTGTCGTTCCGCTGACGGACCATATTGTCTTGTTGAATGGGGAGGTGGATGTTGTTCTGCTGACGGACCATATTGTCTTAGTGAATGAGGAGGTGGATGTTCTTGTGTTGACGGACCATATTGTCTTAGTGAATGAGGAGGTGGATGTTCTTCTGTTGACGGACCATATTGTCTTAGTGAATGAGGAGGTGGATGTTCTTCTGTTGACGGACCATATTGTCTTAGTGAATGAGGAGGTGGATGTTCTTCTGTTGACGGACCATATTGTCTTAGTGAGTGGGGAGTTGGTTCAGGATATGTTGGCTTTTCAAAGGCATCTGTATACGTCGGTGAGTACTTTTCTGTAGATAAATCATATTGTCTCGGAGCATTTGGTGGGCCTTCATGGGGATGAAAACGGTATCGTTCGGCAGGATATGGATACTGGGGTTTATATGTTTCTGTAGATGTAACTGGTTGTCTTGGGCCGTAAGATGGATACTGCGAATTATATGTTTCTGTGGATGTAACTGGTTGTCTTGGACCGTAAGATGGATACTGTGAATTATATGTTTCCGTAGATGTAACTGGTTGTCTTGGACCGTAAGAATTTCCTTCTTTGCTTGATGTTACGGGTTCTCTCTGATCATACGAATATTGTTGTGTGGTATATTTTACCGGTGTATAAAATTGTCTCCGATCATCCTGATTATGTTCATTCTCTGGAAATTTATAAGCATTTTCAAAGCCTCCTTTATGAAAGAAGGCCGTATTTACTGGCTGATTATATCTAGTATAGTAGCCTGGTGCTCTTTGATGATTATCTCTATCAGACTGCTCTGGTCTTTCTGTGTTGGACCCGTTTTGTGCCTTTTGTCGTTTTACTAATGCTTCAGCTTCCGTTTCAATTTTAGATTTATAATTTTCCGGAAGAAAACGCCCGTAGTCGTGAGTTGTTTCTGTATGAACAGTATGCCCACGACCTGGATGACTTTCAGGTTCAGGATATCTCTGTTCATTAGGATTTGAATATTCTTCAGAATGTTCTGCGTGTCTTGGATCAAAGTGTCCGCCTTCTAAATTTCCTTGAGGGGAATAATTTATTTGTCTGGAGGACATCCTAGGTTTGTTTACAAATGACTGTGATTCGATTATTGGAATTGGGCTTGGGCTATATTCATGTTGTGTCCTATAACGTGGCTCTTCTGGCGCTATTTGCCAATGCCCATGCTGATTAGATACGGGAGGCTCTGTGAAACTGAATGCTGCGCTATATCCAGTTGCATCCTTCTTCAAATCTGTGGTACTTCGTGCCTGATCATTTTTGTTCTTTGCTGATTCTGGACCATGATCTTTACTAGCTGCTACATGTTTTTCTTGAAAAACGACAGGATTTCGAATTTTGATAGTTTCTGATGGAGATCCTTCCAGTGTTTCCTCAGAATTTTTTGTTGAATTTGATATTGTGCTATTAAACTTTTCATCTTTTGGTAGATTTTCCTTTTTTGAGCTGTCGGTTTTCAAGGAGACTCCATTTGATACAGCCAAATACAGACAGAAAAATATCTGAAATAAGAATAAATAGTTAAAATATACAATAAAATTCGTAATCACTTGCATAGAACTTGAGGAATACGAAGATCAGGAACCTATAGATTCTAAAAATAAACAATAAAAGGAAAAATGCTAACTAGTTGTGAACCAAAAACATATAGTTCTTCCTCCAGCCAGGAAGCATTACTTGCAATTGTCTCTTTTGGGCAATTCATAGATTCATAGGTGTATTAGTTAGGAAGTTGATGAAGAAAGATATTTATAAGTTCGACATTAGTAGCCATTCTTAATTTTACAGTCGATTTCAGGAGTGCTCCGGTGTCAAACTCATAATTTCTTAGCTAGAAATTAGCTGATGAAAATATCGGAAAAACAAATGCATATTAATAAATTAATTTTCAATATAAAGCAGCGTACGAATTTTCTGATAAAATGATTGTGTTTAGCCAAAGAATATTATATTATAACTGAAATAACAGGGAAAAAAAGGTTTATGACGAGAGATTCAAAATGCATCATAGTCTTTATCAGTGTTGGAAATATTAAAAGCTAATAGTGAAGTAAATTGTTCTGATAAAACTTCTGAGCTGAATACATTTTCTCTTTACACAATAAATAATGGAAAGATTAATACGACCATGACGATGATGGGGCGATGCTTAAGGTCATACACACCTCTCCTGGTGAGGTCCAGAGTTTTGAGATATTATAGGGAAAAAGCAGTTAATCTAGTGTTGCGACCTTAATTGTAACTGCTCATCGTATCTCAACCCCTTCTCTCCTCAGATATATGCTTTTTACCTAGCAGATTATTTGTTATATAGAGTGAAGTTGATATTTCATGATGTTTCTGGTATCTGTGTACCTTTGGAGAAGATTATTTGAAAAAAAATTTTAACTGTTTTCATTTGCATATTTTATGATGACATATGACTTAAAACTTGGAAAAAGATCAAAAAAAAAAATAGTGATTACATTAAAAAAATATTTAACTAGGAAAAATAAAAAATTTGACACTTTTGCAAAACATAATAACTGAAAAGGAAACAAACATATTGATACTTTTTAAATTGGATAATGCTTATAGTAACCTTCTCTGGGGTATAGACTTCTATCATGATAATATCCCCTTGTCCGAGATGCTATGCCACTTAAATTTCTAATATATGGAAAATCTCTTAAAATTCATTGCAATTTGCAGTTCATAACATCATAAACGACAAATATATAATTAATTCATAATCACAAGTATAATATATTCCATTTATAGACCTTTATAAAATATTTCTACAAAATTTCAATACCTATAAAAGTAACTTTTTGTTACAAAATATTTAAAAAAAAGAAATAAGGAAATACCCCTTTTTAGAAAATTAATTTTTTCGAAATGGATAATTTTGAAGTAAAAAAAATTTAGCGAAAATGACTTTTAATTACATTTTTTTATTTCAAAAGCAATTAGTTCTGCATTAAAGGGCTTCTGATGCATGAGGCTCTCCATCTTTACACCCTGAAACATTTATTTTTTGTGTTGTTAAGGGCTCTTAGAAATTCTCCCAGTTTCTTTGAATTTGTAGCACTGTCGTACCTAATCACAGAACCTAACATTGTCCAGATGGTTACATACCCGGAATGTAAAAAAATGTAGGATTATCTATATATAGTTGCTGAAAGCATTCAAGCAACCTTTGAATCCATCGTTAAACTGGATAACGGCATCGTATGCTCCCAGTTTCATCTTTTTTAAGCAAACGAATAGTTTTGGCGATTCTTGGTTATTGGTCGAGCGTGCCCCCTCGCGATCACTTGATAATTATCTTTTGATTTCTCTCTGGATAGTAGCACGCCAACCACACGCGTTTGCAGTTTGGATTTCATTGCAATATTGTCTGCTTGACATAGTTTGCGTTGCCACGGGGCAAAACCATTTAGTTGTTTGTGTGTAAATGGTTTGGTTTGGAGCGCTACGGTTAACTTTTTGCTACACTAGGGCACAATTAGACCTAGACCTACAGTTTAGAGCCGATTCCGAACGACTACAAACATCCATGCCAACAGTGGGACTCGAACCCACAGAATCTGACCCGAATGCCAGCGCCCAAGCCATTCGGCCTTCACCTGACCGTTTGTGTGTAAATGAACGTATTGTAAATAGACATGGCATTTCATGATTTATAAATTCAAGATACAGTCCCCCCCCCCCCCCCCAAAGAAAAAAAAACAAGAAAAAAAACAGTAACCCTTTGCCATGTAACAACCGTTCAAAATATTTCGTTCTCATTTTGTATTTTGCTATGGAGGCACCTACTCAAGAGTTCTCTGGAGCATAATTCTTAGTCTACTGGTTTTTGCGATAGTTAACAAATGATTATCTAAACCAGCATATTTTACTTTAACCTGTGTTACACGAGCCAGTACCCTCTGAAAATAGTTCCAAGCTATCTTTCCCCACAGGACACAAGCCGGATGATGGCCGAATGCCTAGGGAGCTGAGCATTCGGGGGTTCGTGTCCCACTCTAGGCATGGACGTATGTAGCTGTTCGGAATCGGCTTTAAGCAGTAGTCTCTGTCTAATTAACCGCTGTGCAACAAAAATTGACCTAGTGTTCAAAACCAAACTCTACAGGTCACAGGCCATGCAGAGGTTTCTTTAAAAAAAAGATGCACAATAAAACAGTGCAGCTATCACATTTTGCAGCATTAATTTTTAAATAACTAATATTGCTATGTATTGCAGTTCTATAATAAATTTAGAGATTGTTTTTAAATATATCAGTCAATTTTCTCTTTTCCCGGTCGACGCTTAGGCCGTCTGCACACGGAGCAACTCAAAAGAAACTGATAATTGACTCCAATCACAAACCAGTCCGTGGTGAGTCGTAACCTATGTAATTGAATGGAGCCACGCACACGGCGCAACTGGTTACAAACCCGTCGGGATGGGTTTGTAACCAGACTCACCACGGACTGGTTTGTGATTGGAGTCAATTATCAGTTTCTTTTGAGTTGCTCCGTGTGCAGACGGCCTTAGTTCTGTATTTTAATTTTCTAAAGCGCGAACCCACCCTCCTCTTTACGTGACCAATAAATTTCATTTCAACGACACTATTTTCCCCAAAGGGGAAATTACGTTGCTAGATACTAATTTTAATTTCTATGCATTTAATCAAACACATAATTAAATTTTAACGCTGACTGTACAAAAATAGAACGTTGTGAGCAAACATTTTAGTTTACCGGTTATAAAAATGCTCTGACCTGTAATATTTAAATAGCTATAACACGACGTCTAGGTAAGATAAAACTAAATTCAAACAGAATTAGAACGATAAAAGATTAAACTTACATATTATATACATTAAAAAATGAAAAAACCCGATATTTTGACCGAAATGAGAGTTTTAAATGTGTACAGGCATCTTTAAATGAATGGAATAAGTGGTTTGGAGTCATGAATCCCGTTATTCATTTTACGAACTTATATATGATTATTGCGTAGTTTTACGTTGTCTCATTTATAAAGGTTTTACTTCCTTGGTGGCGTTCATGATAGTAATTATTATCACAAAAGTAATTCAAAAGCTATGAAAATATTGGAAAAATAATTACAAGATAAAGAGAACTTTTTATATACCATGTTTTTAAATTTTCTGTTGAATCATATAAATTTGACAATTCTATGTATTAATAAATACTTTTTAAAAAAATTTTTCATGAATTATCCCATCAACTTGAAAGAAAATGAAGTTAATTGAAAGTTAACTTGCGTTTAACTTTTCGTTCCCGTCCCGGCCGATAGATGGCTGCACCAGTCTACAAAACAAAATTAACTGAAAATGAATTCATTGCTGCTTAAAGATGGCTAAAAGTATTAAAATAATGCATTGTCATCATGTTCTGAGCTATTCTAAAAGTTTCAAATGTCTAGCTAGTCGGGAAGTTAGTTAAAAATCGATTGCAAGATTTGTACTGGACAAACAAACACACACAAACAAACAAGAAAGCGAGTTAATAAAAACATTGTAATAATTATTTGAATCTAATGCTTCCTTACTGGTAGGTGTTCCTCAAAATCGCTTTTACAGTCTAGTCCTGATTTTTCTTTTTCTTTTTTAGAAATGAAACAAAAAATAACAAAAATAAATAAAAAATAAATAATTAATTAAAAATCTCTACACTAACCGTAGAAGTTTTCGCAAGCATAAAGCTTTTTCTTTAATCGCACTATTTATCGCACTATTGTCAACTATCGAATTCTTGTCTGACCAGCTTACACCATTTCTTTTCTAAGGTAAAGGAAAATCGAGAAATTATTTGTCACTATGATACGATTTCTTCAGAGGGGAAAAAATAAGTGTATGAATACTATTTCAACCATTTAAATAGCCTGCTTAGCGGTCAAGGATACTTAGGCAGTGAAGCATGCAAAGAGTTTTACTTCAGGGCGTTGCAGAACTTCGTTGAGCGATTAAAATTGCATTAATCAAACTAAGTTATTTGAGTAGAATTGTGATTCCCTGAACTATTTATCATTCAATTATAAAAAAATAACATGACTATTGCATATTTAAATCATGTATGGCTGCATAATTGAATCATTATAGAGGATGGTTGATTTTCTGGGTATTGACTTATAGAATTTTCTAATAATTAAATTAAACAAAAAAATAATTTAAAGACATAATATTTATCCCCTGTTTCACATAAAAATCTTTTTTCGAACAATGGGGTTCTTTAAGTAGTTAATTAAATACTATTTACAAGATAAAATATTGATTCTTATAAGCCATGACGTTTAACTATAGATTTGAAAATTAAAGCAATCTTTGTGATTAAATGTTGCGGGTAAATTCAGCCTTTTTTCAAAATTTAAAACTCTTGCGTTAAGCTTCATGCAAAAATTCAGTATTATATCGCACGAATATAAAAAATGAAAATAATTTTTTTTTACCTTTAGAGTATTTTGCTCTATCTTTTACTAATTACAATTGTACCAATAGTAACATTTCAAATGTCTAACCATTCTCTGATTATGGTACAACCAGTCAGAATTTTCCAATATTTTATAAATACTATGTGTGTGTGTAATGTCATGTCTCAGTGTCATTTCAAATTCTCAGTAACTGAGTCGATGCGAAAATTAATCCATGGGTAACGAAACAGACAACAGGTATTTCAAATCGGTGACGGAAAACAACGAGCAGAAAAAAACACACAAGTGTTGAACAAACGCCGTTACATGTTGACAAGAGAAAGTAAACAAAGAGAGAAGCCTGGATTTCGTCATCTACTTTCCTTTAACGTGGAGACGGAAGAATTTGCATAATATGACACCTTAATTCCGTGAGAGCCGAAAATTTTATCCTCTAATTTGTTTTATTGATCATATTGATCTACTTAAAGGGGATAGTATATTATGCACTGGCGCAATGGCGAGGCTTCTGGAGTTATTTATCTCTAGTAAAAGTGTTTAACTGATCTTATTAAGATCATGTTTAATAGTTTAAAATAATTTTAATACATTTCGGGAATGAAGTAGGGAACGTTTAAGACATTAAACACACACATATATGTGTATGAATGTATGTATGTGTGCATTTAAATAAATATATACAGACGAAAAAACTATACTATAAACGTAAAAAACGGGCTAATTTCATCGGGAAGTTTTCTATATATTATGTTATTTTGACCAGTACACTGAAACTATGGCAGCCACTCACGGTTTCGAAAAAAAGTGGCCGTTTTGAGGGGTGGCCGTCGAAAAGGGGTTTCTTCTATAACGTTGACTCTATGGAGTCTTGAATCGATTCTGAACAAAATATGGCCGTTTAGGGGAGTGGCCGTCAATTAGGGGTGGTCGGTAAGAAAAGTTTCACTGCATTTAATTTGTAAACATTAAATATTAATCAGATTAACTTAAGATACAGCAATCAAAAATTAAAATTACAGCAATAAACAATAGATACAGCAATAAACAGTAAAAAAATTGAACCTCACGCAACTGATTCATTTCTGAGAGAGAGTAATTAGTTTACTTTTTGAAAATGTTCAGATGATTATTTCTCTTTGTCGAAGCATTTTACTTCCGCGTAATTAAGCTTGATAACCATTTCTCAGCTAATATGTCCAATAACCTCAGGGAAAGGAGGCAAAAAAAAAAGTGATCGTTAAAAGGTAACGTTATTTAAATTTGAACTGAACGCACTGCTGATTGAAAAAAAAAAACCTTAGATAAAATTGACAAGGCAAAAAATATTTTCTTTTTCTTTTAAGTTATACTAAGAGATATGCTGTGGCACTTGTCTAAAAAGTTGAGTAATTAGCATGTTCGTATCTCAGTCGAGAAGAGGTAAACAACATAAAAATGTTTTTTTCTAGGTTAACTTTTTCTTTTATGACTGTTCGAAAGATGGTAATTTTTAAATTAAAGTTGAATTTTATTTGTGGTATTTATTTAATAAGGCAGTTAAGATTCCAAACTTAAAATTTAGCAAAATCTTAGTACACCAATAAAACTTCTGTATTAATATTAAATAGATATGTAAAACAAAAAGTTACTGGAAAAGTGAGGACAAACAGGAACAAACAGTTTCTTAAAATTTTTATGGTGGATTTCAGGAATCTGTTCTTTGTACGTAAAATAATTTTTTATAACGTGTTCATCTGAAATAAACAGCTGGCAACTAATGCCAAGACTTAGTTTTTTCTCTTATGAATTGTCGTTGAATTAAAATTCTAAACATTGTTTGTTGTTTGCCAATGCCGAGCACCTGGTTAGTATGCCATTCGCTCACGTTCTCTGCAATACCTTTGAGCCGTCACTAAAATTCTGTAGTGCAATGCACCTGCCCAATGCTCAGCGTTAAAAGCTTGTACCAATTACATAAATCGTAGAAAGGAGAATGTTCTGTTAAATTAAAACGAAAAAGATTGGCAGACAAACAGTCATGCCCGGTTATATGTCTAAAATAAGCAACGGCCATAACTGTTTTTTTTTTCAAGAACATATTGGGCTCTAACTTGCTTGCCACTTTAAACTCCGTAGAACGCTAACCTGACGGGGCTATGTCAAGAATGGTTTTGTATGGAAACCCTGCAAAGGAAGGCTTAGTGAACGTTAGGAGCTGGCTTTAGGCATAAAGAAATACTGTTAGCATTTCAACTTTAGCTTTCCCGAACTTATAACAGAAGAGGTTCGTTCCTATTGAATTTTTGACATAGGTGATCCAAGTTACAGCTTTGGCTGATGACCGAGCTTTGGGGAGATTCTTCAAGGAACCTGCCGTGGTGGTGTCTTACTGTGTTACTGAGTTTGCGACCACGCAATCAGGGAACTACTGCCTGAAGTCCACCCATTAACAGTGACTGAGGCTGTCTGTTCATTTTTAATTGCCTGCATGAGGTGAATGACGCAATTCGATCAGTTACTAAAAGGTGCAGTGCGTCTGTCAGCTTTTACAGAGCTATTGCTGTTCATAGCTGGGCACAAATTTGAGT
Organism: Dolomedes plantarius; assembly: GCA_907164885.2. NCBI lineage: Eukaryota > Metazoa > Arthropoda > Arachnida > Araneae > Dolomedidae > Dolomedes > Dolomedes plantarius. The sequence continues at coordinate 164,917,568 of OU015492.1, forward strand.
AAATTCTCGTCCTGATGAGGTTATACGAGGAGCCTCAAAATTAGGACTTAAAGGTGGCAAACTGAGAAATCCGATTCTGACAGGGACAAGGGGTGGGAGTGTGGGGGGAATTTTTCCAATAGGTTGTCGAAAATCAAAAATATTCATAAAAACAACTAGTTGTATTAAACTGGATATATTCAGTTTAGAGCTTTTGACACATTATTTAGTTATTTTTTCAAATTTCAACAAAAAGGATTGGTTGGTAAACATGGAAGCAATCTCTAATAATCTTTAATTTATGTCGAACGCGTACCACTAGAGTGTACAGAAGTTCTCTTGTGCTATTTCTGGGAATATTGTATTCAGAGCCCATCAGAAAAGGATGGAAAAGAGCGGAGGTGTCGACCTATTTGTTCTTTCCGAAACCAGTGTCTTCGAAAAAAGCTCGATTTCAACTTTTGTCTGATTGCACACATTTCCTCTTTAGACTGAGCATATGGAAAAGATTGGCGTCTTCTAAATGGGCCATAATGACCTACAGGCTTTTAACGACACCGAATAGATGCGAGATAAGGAAAAATAGAAATATATCCTGAAAATAGGATTAAAAACATTTAGTGTTTTACGAATTGCAATGTCAACCGTTGTGTGAAGTGCTCGAATAAACTACATTCATATCACTGGAGAAATATTTCTGAATTTTTAGAAAAAGGAAATACTCGTACAGTAATCAAATCGTTACTGATAAGGCATCCATAAAAATATCATAATAATAAAATTCTGCATTAATTATATGCTATTTTATTCATGGACAATAACATGAAATTAGGAGACGAAACTGTAAAGAATGTCACAAATGAATGCAGTCAAACTGTATGAGATTTCCAATTAGAAATATCAATGAATACATTTTAAAATTCCTTTTTATCCTTAACTCTATTTATTTTTCTAGTTTCTACGTATATTTCAAGACTTTGACTCTTAAGGAATTTCTTTTAAGTGACAAAATTTGTTAATTTATTAGATGGGGCATTTTGAAAAATTGATAGCCAGTCAAACACTGATGCCACTTTTAATAATGAAATTCTGCCATGCCGAGTCGAAAAAATGCAGAAAGTTACTGGCTTTGCATTGGTAAACTCTTTTTCTATTTGACCGTGAGTTGTTTTTTTTAATTAATAATTCTATAGAAAGTTCTTATACAATACAATAAAAGTGATAAAATGATATGATATGATTTTTCTTTTAAAAGGGTGATTTTATATAAAATAACTATTTTACATTTAACGTTTGGACAGAAACTTTCCATCCACATTTTAGAATATCTTATTTTATCGAAGCTCAGTATTAGGCAGTAGGGCTTAATTTGCGAAGATGCCTTTTAAGGTAGCATGCCTTTCTTTAGTGGGAATGCAACCTAATTATGATCATAAAAATAGAATTATAAAATATTTATGGACGTTGCTTTTACACTTTAATTTCAAAGATTTATATTACAATTTAATCATAATGTAATCCTTAAATTTGATCTCAGGTGTGTTATCACTTTAAATGAAGAAGCGTTTTATACCTAAAAAAACTTATGTCGCACAAGTTTTTAAAAGTAATTTTACAGGATATAATTATTTCTCAAATGTGTTATCACTTTAAATGAAGAAGCGTTTTATATAAAAAAAAAACTTATGTCACGTAAGTTTTTAAAAGTAATTATAAAGGATAGATTTATATAGAAAGTATTTGATTAATAAAATACCAAATTTTCAAACATAAAGTTTTTAAAGCGCTGGACATTAAACTGTATGAATATTTGTACATATATATAGCATATGTATGCCAAAAACTATAACATGCACTTATACAACTATAAATGCATGATTTAATTTCTCTGTTAAAATTAATTCTGAAAAAGCAATAGTAAAACAAATGGAAAAGCCAAAATGCGTTTATCAATGAACAAAAAGTTATCTACCTAAATATAGTTTGCCGTTCAATACTGGTATTACTGGTATACTGGTTTTAAATATTTTGTTTTTTTTTTCCATTTTATAATAGCTATATCCAAAGGGTGTTGAGTTTTATTTTTTACAGATACTTCCATCCACGCATTTACACACACACACACACACACACACACACACACACACATATATATATATATATATATATATATATATATATATATATATATACATACATATATACATATATAACAGTTCCGTAACTGACTGACTCACTGACATACAACGCACAGACCAAACCGCTGAAATTTCGCATGGGGATTCTTCTTATAGTGTAGGGGTGCACTAAGAAAGATTTTTGAAAAATTCTTCATAGATTTTTTAAATTAAATTTTTAAGCTGTTTCAGTAACATTTTTAAAGTTTGCATTTAAAATAATAATTTGAGGGTTATAAAATTTATATCACGAGAAAGATCATAAAAATTCCTTTAAAATGAAATCTTTTTTGAATCTTTTCCTCCATTTTCTGATTTTTGAGGAATTTTTAAAGATTATTTTTTAGAATTTAATTTATTAAATGCTGATCACGTGATTTCTTTTTCTGGTACTTTAAATAAATTTATCGTCACGTCATAACAACGGAATAGACAAAGAAATATTTTTCTTTTCTTGCTAATGCGGGAGACGATTGGACATTATCTAAAAAAATATTAAAATACAGTAAAAGTATGTTCCTCAAACTGTACTATATTAACTGTTCTGTATTCTTTAGTATGTCCTATTAGATTTAATTTGAATATTTTCTTCTACATTATTTTGTCTATAAAATATCCCTTACAATTTTTTTATGAATGTATTTTTTTTACATCAATTGTATACATTGATCGTCGTATTTATTATATATATATATATATATATATATATATTGGCATTAATTGCATACATTGGCCGTTGTATTTAATTTGAATGTAGCGAAGTGCGGGTTTTCAGCTAGTATATATATATATTGAAACTGTGGATTAAAATTCCAGTTAGTTTACTTTTGTACTTTCCCAAATAATTAGGCTCAGGGTACAGATATCATTGAAATACGAGAAGAAGTTTTAACCCAGTGTCCAATATCTAAGAAAAGCGCGATTGGGTCATTTACAAGCTTAAACGTTATTAACAAGTCTAGCAGTACAAAACCGTGAACATCTCCGCTTAATCCAATTCTAAGTCAGTATATCCATGAAAGTAGCCTTACCTTTGCCCAATCCATGCCGGGACAATTCCACAGGTGTCAGTTGACGGTTACTCTACCCCGTAGTCTTTGATACTGACTCCGATTTCGGAGGCGAGTTGTATTTTTACCGTCTCATCTGCAAGGTTCAGTACACCGCTTTCCCATACGGAGGCCTTGCCGCTGTACCAGGAGGCGAGAGAGTGATCGGACACGCTACGTTGGATTTGATACCTTTTCTTATTTAAGCAAAAAAGTTTCCCTTTTGGGCTTGCCTGTGATTCCTTCGGTGATTTCTATGGTGTATTGTCAGACGCTCTAAGGAATGCTGTTATGGCTCAGCCGTTTTCTTTTTCCGTCGTTTGGTGTTTTAATTTGGGGATTCAGCCTTTTTTTAATTTGGTCTCTGGTTTTGGAAGATATTCGTCTCCGATCTTTTTTTTTTATTTTTGTTAGCAGTTTTAAGATTCGTCTAGACGTTATGACTCTTAAAATTTTTCATTAAAGTGACTGTTTTCCTACCGAGTTCAGTTATTTTGAATGAAAGAAAACGCATCTGTTTCTTATGTTCTTACTGTCGAGTTGTAGATATAGTCGGAGATAGTAGAATTTCCCCGACTTAGTCATTTGTTTTTATTCACTGCTATTCCTTATAACGCAAAATGCATAACATGTTTTCAGTTCTCGTAACGGTTATCGGTTTATACCATTAATGATCACTATCGAAATCCGTTTATTTTGAAGGATATTACTTAATGTGACAGGATTTTGCTCTCTTTATAAGGATATTATTTTATAATTGATAAAACCCAAAGCTATTCTCGGAGTTTTGACTAATTGCAAGAAAACAGTACGATTTATGTAGAAAATACCTAAGTCGAAATACGCGGAGGAAAAATTTGTCTTTGCGAGTTTTTTCTTTCTGTATTTCTTTTTTTAAGCAAAAGTGCCATGAAATATGGAAATAAAATAAAACTTATATCAATTCCTATCTGCAAACATAAACAAACTCTTTCTGGGTAGATGAGATTACGTAGCTCCTGAAGAACAACATTTCAGATGAATAAATAAATTCTCATGGATTTAGATTCAAAGAATCTAAATCCATGATCAATCTTTAGTATTTCGAACATTGCTCTTTACGGGTGGTCGTGGTTAGTGTACTTTATGTTTGATAAAAAAAAAGCATTAAACATTATTACCTTGAAGCCTGGTCAATGGTACATTTACCTCATATGCAGAAAGGGCCCCGGGTTGCCCCAATTGGTCGGCAGATCTGTACTTCCCGTCCGGCACCCAGGCCCATACAAATTAACCGAACAGGTGCATAACCATCGGCTGAGTATGCAGGTATTGCTATGCGGCGACCGGTTTTCAAGTTCATAATGCCGCATAACCATATAGGTTGACCGGCTTAATATTTTGAATTACCTCATATGCAGGAAAAGGCAAAACGCTAAAAATCGTGTCTTTTGAGAAGGTGCCACAATGCGTCGTAGAACCTCCGAGTCTTCTTCAGCAGAATCCTTTAGCCAGAGGAATTTTTTACCGTACAGCTGGACACAAGCCCGTAGTCTACAATGCAACTGTAACCCTGCTTTTTCCTGTAATAGGTCAACTTCTATGCAATAGCTTCCTTCGCAATAGATAAGGCAAGTATTGTCTTTATGATATGAAGTGTTCTCTGTAAAATACCAAAGTTTCGAATATATTTTATGAAGATAGCTTTCTTGATGTAAAATTTAAAAAATAAGTATTAGGAATAGGTGTACAATAGAAGAACAAGATACTTTATATAGTTATAAAAAAGCTCATATCGATGCAAAAGTTTTGCATTATAACTAACAAAGAACAAAGTTTTTATCGGTTAATAACTTAGAATGTTAGTTTATGTGATAGATATTTTCCATTAGAACTACGTATTTCAGGCCTCGTGCCATATTTCCTCAACAAACATTACAATCTTAGGGATCAGGCGAATTTTTTTTCAGTCTGAAAAGGTGCAGAAATGTTGTGATTTAGAAATGACTAACTTCGTTAGAATCAGTTTCCAACAGTTTTTTTACCAATTAAAACAATATTTTATTTTATTCAGTCACACAAAAGCCGTTGAATGCATTCTGAAAGGAATCATATTGCTCTATATAAAATGGAAACTGATCGTCATTCACGCTGAACCCAAAGCAATTTAGAATTCCGACATCATCTCGGGAGAAACAGCGTAATACAATAGCCATTAGGTATGACCCAAGTTTTCTCCTTGAATATTTTCCAATTCTACAATTAGAATTGCCTTAATATTAAAATTTCCTATCTTAAATAGGAAATCGATCTCGAAACTCTGGTAATTTCGAAAATTACAGATTAGGAGCATAATTGTTAAACATATGTAAAGAACTCAAAGGTGTATCAATATATAGAACTACTATAAAATAAAATTAGACATTCAGCTGGGTGTCATTAATTAGTCCTTGACACTACGCATTAACGAACTGCACTGGAGCCTATCGTCAAGCTTTTACAAAGGTTTTTAGCATAATTCTGTACAAATGTCGTATAGTTAATCATGAGCAAGAATAAGTATGCATAAGTGTGATGAGTAGAGCTTAAAATTCTCGCTAATTTCCTATAATGAACAAAGGAACATGTTTCTGTCTCGAGTAATAATATTTTTAAACGTTTTTTTTTGTGAAACGGGAATATCTGATTAGTAAAATTTAGTTTTACAGTACGGAAATAATGTAAAATCTACAGCTTAAACCTCTTCATTAAAATCTGTAATGGAATTTTGTCGCATTTAAAAAAACGAGTTTAGAACACATTCACTTATGAAGAAATTGGCACATAATTAAATTCTTCGCAAGTTAATGTATATAAGGTAGATAATAATATATATATATATATAATAAATAAAAATATATATAAAAATATATAAAAAATATATAAAATATAAAAAAATATATATAAAAAATACTGATAAAAATATATTTGTATACAATTTCCATCCGAAGAAATATTGTTCGTTATACGTTAGCAGATTCCGATCGCGTGAAAGAAATAAGAAATGGCTAAATTATTACAATTTCATCGTATCAAGCTTGTCCAACCCGCGGCCCTAGACAACTAGTAGTAATGTAGCGTAAACTTCGTAAGACCTATCTTCCCAGAGAAATATATCTAGCTTCACAATTACACATCGTTCATAAGATCGTTTTTTGGCACTATGTACATTTGCAAACAACCATTTTCGAAGATGAAGCAGACGCCGAATAAAATAAAATTTTTATAAATCCTTATGATCATCATCAGAATTCACTAAGAACTGCAACCACTTCCATCGAACAAGAGACATACATAAGTTTAAAAAAAGGGTCAGATATCCCACTAATTCTATGCTTATGTTGCCTATTTTTTTAATATTCCGCTATTTATTTTAATAAAAATAAAATAAATAGTAAAAGTTCTGTTATTTACATATGTACATTAACTGTAATATATATTTTTTATGTGGCCCAAGACAATTCTTCTTCACTTAAGGCTGCTGTATACTAACCCTATTAGATTCGCTCACCTCAATGTTGATCTGTGGTGAGAATTTATCTACTATGTATTTACAGCTACATAAATGATGATAATCATATAAAAATGGTATTTTCAGATAGCCTAAACTTTTCTGCACTTTGTAACAGGATTAATTTTTATAAATTTCGTCCACCAAAGGAATTCATGGGCGTTTAAAACACATTATACCAGATTTTTTCAACGAATAATTTGAATTTAAAAACATATCATTTGCATTTTTTTAAAACACGAAAAATTCCCCAAGTTGTTAAATTTCTTTCTTTATTACGGAGTTCAATTAAAAAAAAAAATTCTTTAAATCCAAGTCGGCAATCCGTGGACAAATTTTCTCCATAGGTTAACATTGATGTGAGTGAATCAAATAGGGTTAGTACATAGCAGCCTTAATTCAACCCAGACAAATCAAAAGGTTGGACAACCATGTATGAAACGTTTTCAGTCTATGATAAGTCCCAACAACCCAATCTTTTATACATGTTTTCCCCAGTAAGCTAAAATCTGCATATCCCGGGTATAATCTGCCTTACAGCCGGGTGATGGCCGAATGGTCAGGACGCTGGTATTCGGTACAGAGTGTATTTGTTTGAGTTCCATTATTGGCATCGATATTTGTAGCCCTTCGGAATCAGCTTCAATCTGTAGGTCCCAGTCTAATTAACCCTTGTGTAGCCAAAAACTGACCGTAGCGCTCTCAACCAACCAGCATCTGCAATATAACTATTTCATGCATACCGCCCGCATAGTATAGTTGTTAGCGTTCTGAGTTACCACGCAGTGGGCTTGAGTTCAAATCCCGAATACGTCGGGATATTCCATGTCGTCCCCCTCATAGGGAGTAATGCTGGCTCACCTATATCATCATCATCATCATAATTGCACGACAGCCCCACGTGGGCCCTGGCCTTCTCCAGGAGTTCTCCCCAAACTACCCTCTCACCAACTTTGGATCTCCAGTTCTTAACCTTCATGGCACTAAAGTCCGAATCCAGGCAGTCCCCCCATCTCTTTTTTGGTTTTCCTCTCAGTCTTTCACAGAAGGGGATTGCAATAAAAACTTTCAATGGTGCCCTCTCTGAATCCATTCTCAAAAGATGACCTGCCCATCTCATTCTGTTCAATTTCACAACGTCTTCATTTTTAAACAGTTTGTATAGTTCAAAATTGTGTCTCCTTCGCCAAATACTATTATCAACGACACCACCAAAGATAGCCCTCAAAACTCTCCTTTCAAAAATTACCAGAGCCTTCTTCTCTTCTCTTGCCTCACTTAATGGTGTTTCCCTAGTAAAGTAGCTAGTAAAACTTCACAGATCTTGACGGGACAATAACAAGAAGTACCTACCGCCAGAGACAAGTGCCTGCCGCATTTAAAGAAAAACAAAAACTATTTCATGTATTTTGTAAAATGCCATCACTGTGAATGAAATTATTGCATTCGATTAATTTCTACTCTCTCATCTCTCCCATTGCATTAATTCATATTTTCCCTTCAATTAAAAACACCATGACCAGAGGTAACACACATGACCAGAGGTGAAATCGAATCGTCAACGTTTATCCCGAGTTGTGTTCTAAGGCAGATCTATGGTATCATGAATAAACATTATTTTCACCTATTGACGTTGTCAGATCTTATAATCTACAAGCTTATCAACCATTTCATCCTGTCACTTCCTCTTGACTTTTGCATTTATTCTGACTATTTTCTTGGACACGATATATTTAAAAAAAAAAAACCCATCTCAATTTGATGCAATATTTGAAGATCACACGATGACGGCTGATTCGAGTACGCTTAAACTTTGACACATTTTCTGTTTCTCGAATTTTTTTCCGTGTTATAAAGGAAGAACAAGCCGTTGTTTACAGTAGTGCCTATCAATGACTTTGAAAACGCCCTTTCAAACGCCGATATAGATAATCCGTTTAAAGCAGAATCTCAAGGAAATATTTCAGCTTTTTTTTCTCTGGTGAACCCAAATGCCTCTGATTCAGCGAGTTTTCATCGTTTTGTTATCCAGTTCAGTACGTATGGTGTATTAAATCTTATTTTATTGCAATGCGTGATGAGCTGTGTATATGGAAGAGTTCATTTCTCTGTAAAGTGAATAGCTTTTTGAAAACCGCTAATTAAAAGAAATTTTTGACAGCACTACTAAAGAATTTATTTTGCGTAACGGCACGTGTTTGATGAGTTTGTTTTAGGAAAATAAATACTATTTGTCGATCAAATTATAAATGGTCATTTTGTAATGTCTTACACTTGCAAACCGAAATCTTTGGAAAAAATGAAGAAAGAAAGAGAAAGAGACAGGTGATGAAATATAAGCAAAAAGTATATATTTGCTGTTTAGCCTCTCGACCATCCGACTATCGATTGACCAAAGGTTTTGATAAACAGCTCGCATTTCACTCTTTTTTTTCTTGTTTTCAAAAATTGTTTTCAACATAAATGCAGCATTATAATATTATTAGAAGGCAGTTGAATGCAACATGTCACATCTCAAATTATGCATAAGCGAAGGGGAAAACGTTTGTACTTAAACGCATATATTACTAAACTCATTTAGAAATGCACAGCAGAGCTCCACATTTTCCACGTGGTTACATAGTGACGTTGTGTGAAATTACCTTTTTGACTATAGATTTGGAGTCATTCCCCTTTCGCTGCTGGTTAAAGTCAGTACGAGAGATGTTTATTAGGATTTTTGCACTTGACCGGATATATCTCAGGAAATTCTAGGATCTGAAAGATACATCAGTGGCTATAAATGGAAGTGTTACTCAATGTATTATCTATTGTATGGCAAAGAACTAATTTCACAAAGTAATATCTAGGGCAATGGAAATAACGAAAATCAGAAACAACGAAGTGATGAAGACTTTAACTGATATCTGAGAGATTGTTATGAAAACGTTGTTGTAACTGCAGTTTCGGCCCTACGTTCACCCTACGTTTTTGATGTTCAAATGCTTTGGGGATGCTGCTGTAAGAGCAGTTAAAAAGGTTGACTTGGCTATTGTTTCCTATGAAATTAACTGATAAATTAAGTGTGATAATAAGTAGCATTTGCTATGATATTTTTTTGTATAAAATATAATCAGCTTATTTATTTTCTTTTTACATTCTTAAAAATGTACTACTTTTAATATATATATATATATATATATATATATATATATATATATATATATATATATATATATATATATATATATATATATATATATATATATGATATTCAAAATCCCCTACAGTTTCAATTCATTCAGGCAATAGAAGTTTTAATACACTATCTGGTTAAATGTATCCGGGCGCTCAGTGGTACGGACTCAGAGAATCCTAAGGCATATATTAATATGATGTTGGTCCTCCTTTTGCATCGATGACAGTTTGCACACGTCTGGGGAGACTTTCCACCAGTTTTTGATAGGTGTACATAGGAATTGACTTTCAGGCGTCCATCACAGCTGAAGTGAGTGCTGGCAGTGAGGTTGGTCGATTTGGCTGGCTACGTAATCTGCGTTCTAATTCGTCCCAAAGGTGTTCAATGGGATTTAGATCGGGGCTCTGAGAAGGCCAGTCCAGGTTTTGAACACCCATTTCGTCAAACCATGCCTGCTCAAGTCTCGATGGGTGAATGGAGTAGTTATCCTGCTGGAAGAGAAATGGGCCTTCCCCGAAATATTGCCATAGAGTTGGGAGAGCAGCATTGTCAAGAATGTCCACATACATCTCAGAGTTCGTGTTTCCAACCACAGAAACTAAGAAACCCAGGCCAACCATGAAAAACACCCCCACCCATGATGCTGCCACCACCAAACTTAACAGTCGGCACAATGCAGTCACGTAAGAAGCGCTCACCGGCCATCCGCCAAACCCAGATGAGTCCATCTGACTGCCAGATTGTAAAGCGAGATTCATCACTCCAAAGGACATTTTTCCACATGTCCACAGTCCAATGACGGGGAGCTTTGCGCCATTGCAATCAACGCTTCGCATTCTGGGGAGTGATGTTCAGCTTGTGAGCGGCTGAACGACCATGGAATCCCAGGTTTTTTAACTCTCGACGAACAGTCCTGCTGCTAGCACTAACGCCTGAAGAACTATGGAACTCCTGAGTGATTTCAATCAACGAGGACTTGCGATTTTGTTTCACTACCCTTTTCAGAGTTCTACGGCTGCGTTCACTATTTTTTTTTCGGCCTGCCACTTCATTTTTCTGTAGTTTCAGTGCCTCGACGTTTCCACTTCACAATTACATCACTCACAGTGAATTTTGGCTTCAGTAGAATGTCCGAAATTTCACGAACTGATTTCCCACAAAAGTGGCATCCCACTATAATGCCACGATCAAATTCATTAAGCTCCTCTGACTTACTCATTGTCTCACGCATAAATATGACCTACAAACCACTACCAACACTTTTATAGCTTTCGGTTACGCATCAAATTACGTCACCTGCCAGATCCGCTTCTTTAGGGGGTTGTCCGAATACTTTTGGCCATATAGCGTATATGTATGTAAGCTTCAGACCTCTTACTAAATTCTACTAACTTTTTCTTTTAATCTCTCGGATTTTTTTTTACTATCGGTTTTATACAACTGGTTATAATAAATTCAATTAATGCAAGCACTGATGTCACGAAGCAAAAAGGTGATCATAAATATTGAGATTAAAGAGAATTTTTATTCCAGTTTTTTTTTAAATTTTATTTATTTTATTTTTATTTATTTATTTATTTATTTTATTTTTATTTATTTATTTATTTATTTTATTTTTATTTATTTATTTATTTATTTATATTATTATTTTTTACTTATGCGCGTTTTAGTAGGCTTGCATTACAACATTAAAATCCCATCAGCTAAATAATTCGAAAAATCTGACTGCAAACAAATGTGATTATACGAAACTGAAATTGAAAAAAAACTTTTTTTTTTCCTAAGTCATAAGTTTGGAAAGAGAATATATTCGCAAAATCCCGAAGTGATTAATATTTGGATTGCCAGAGATTTCTTTCTACTGAATTATGAAGTTACGGGAAGTCCACGTTTCGAAAGTCACCATTGCTAATTGTAGAGGGGCACGTATATTGGATTTTCTGCTTATATGCTAGCATATTGAAAAAAGATACATCGTTATTCTGTTGAAGACATTAGTCATGTTCAGAATATTACACAGGTCTGCAAAAAATGCTTTTGAAAAACTGACCTGGATGTTTCAAGTGATTCATATGTTTTTTGATGCCCTGAAATTGAAAATGTAACCCATTTTGCAACATCACGCACAGATTTCAAGCAAATAAGGGCTAAGTAAAATAGTGATTGAGGTTACGGTTGACAGTAAAAGTAAACAAAAGTGAAAAATTTATTGCAAATTTCAGTATTAATTTCATGAAATTTGAATCAAATAATAAACGGACGGGTCTATTCAATGAAAGAAAATATATAGTAGTTATTCTTGATTAGCTTTATGAAATCTCTATTTCTTATGTTGAAAACTTTTTTGGGTGCATTTCAACTTGTGAGAGATTTTCGTTGTGTCCCGAAAGAGTATCTGGCAGTACTCTGCTATTATATTTACATTCCAAAGCCCTTGATATCTCTGTTTCATATTTCTAATATACTGATGAAATCTATCCCCTTGCTTCCCAGTGAAGGCTTTCAAGTTTTCAGGGAAATAGTCCACAAGCGAATGCAAGTGGTTTACGCTCATTTTGCAACCTTGAGCTTGGATTCTTTCAGCATGTGTTCAACAATGCGCCTGTAGTTTGGATCTTTTTGGTTGCCTAAATATTTTTCGATGCTATCTTTATAGGATAGTCTTCCTTTTCCGTTTCGTTCATGATCTGAGTAAAGGATGCTTTACCAGAAGAAAATTTTCGGATGTCACGAACAACGAAGTTTCCTTCTTTCAGTTTAGCTCCGATTAACCTGGGAATTGTGAGTACAGATATTTGAAGGATTCGCCGCCTTGAGGGAGATATTTAATGAATTGCTTTATGATCCCAAATTTTGTATAATGCGAAGTGGAGATGTCGCACGCGCCGACTTCAACCAACGATAGCGCCCTCTGTGGCGAAGCGAGGAGTGAGCCAGAAGACGCGATGCTGCTGAACGAGAAACGACTGGGCAAGAGACGCGACCGCTATGATGAACTCTCCCCCTTTAAATTTCAAACTGTAAATGCTGCCCCACAGTAAATAATGCCCCTAGACTAGATTTATATATCATTAAATGTTTCATATCAAGCCTGTGTCCGTGTCCCTGTGTCCACAATAATGAGGTGATAAAAGAATCTTTTTAAGAGGAACCAAACTTTCCCGTATAATGTTTATTTCACCAGGCTTGAGAGTGTCTCGAAAAGGCCAGTCTGTTTCATTCCTGGGAGATCCTCTGTCACGTCTGTCCATTCCATAAGCAAAGGAGGCAAGGGTATTTTGTATAACCTGATTAATGGTCTAAAATTATTTCCAATAATTTGAAATACCCGCATATTAACCACTTGTCGTCATTGTACTGGATCTGCCCAAGAACCAAGGCAAAAATTTCAAACATTTCTTACATGTCAACAGAAATTCCGTCTTGAACTGAGGCGCATTCATTTCCATTGCGAATCAATACTGACTGGTTTTACGCTCCTTTTAGAATATCCAGTCTAGACACGGAGATATTTAAGGGCACTTGTCGGGATTCGATCCGAACAAAATTTTGACCGAACATCCCCAGAGGTAACATCGGGGGGATCAAACCCTTTCTCACCCTTTCTGACATCATACAGGAACTGGATAAATCATACTGTACGTATAGGATAGGATGTGGTTTCCAAGGAAGACACTCAACTTTGACAATGCAAAGGGCTTTAACTTTTCTCAAATAATGAACGCTTCTTCAATTACACAATTAATTAAAAAGGGTGGTTGGCTATATTTTGAAACTACACTAGTTATCAAAAATTAAGGAAAAATCACAAAAAGAGAGATAACACGTTCAAAACTATCTGTTTAAAATTTGAATATGTTGTTAAGTAAAAGGTGCTGAACAATACTACATTATGCAAAATAGTGGCACTGCAGTCGGAATACGTCATTTGCGAGGAGCATAAAAGTATATGTCTCAGAGCAAGGCGACAATTGTCGCTGCGAGGCTGAGATTAGACATCTGGCATAGCCAAATTGTAACAATGACCTCCAGGCATCATTTGACCGAAGAACTGCGATGGCGAGCTATTGGGAGACTAGAGGCAGGACAAAGTCAGACAGAAGTGGCCAAATGGCTAAATGTGAGTCCGTCTGTGGTTCATAGACTTTGGCAACAATTTCTAACCACGGATTCGGCATCCAGGCGGTTCAGCCAAGGACGGCCTTACGCTACGACGAGTGCCGAAGACCGATATTTGTCATTATGCGCACCAAGGAATAGAACTGCAACACCGTTTGAACTCAGATCCTCTCTCACTGCAAGCTCTGGAAGGTTGGTATCAACGTCAACCATGCGTAGAAGGCTTCACGAAGGTGGTCTTTTTGCGAGGCGACTAGCCATTTGCGTCCCGCTCACGTCACACCATAGGCGGGAATGTTTTCAGTGGACAAGTCAACATGTCCACTGGACGCGTGATCAATGGAGGGCTGTTCTCTTTTAGAATGAGTCCAGGTTTAGCCTCCAAAGCGATAGTAGGCCAATTTTGATTTGGAGAGAACCTGGAACTCGTTTTCCTCCATCACACATCCGTGAAAGAGATGATTACGGATCAGGCAGTGTCTGTGTTTGGGATGGTATCTCTTTGGGTGGACGCAAAGACCTCCATGTCTTTCCCCGTAGAAATGTGAATGTTCACACCTATAGAGATGGCATCCTTGATGCTTATGTGCGCCCTTATGCCGGGGCAATAGGTGATGCTTTCGTGTTACAGGACGATAACGCGAGACCGCACAGGGCTTGCATCGTGGATGCTTATCTTCAGCATGAAACAATTCAGCGCATGGAGTGGCCAGCTCGATCACCGGACCTGAATCCTATCGAGTATGTTTGGGACGCTTTAGGACGACGTATAGCTGCTCTCAATCCTCCTCCTAGGACCCTAGCCACACTTTCAACTGCTTTGCAAGAGCAATGGCTCTCACTTCCTACCTAACTCATAGACCGCATAATTAGCAGCATCACACATCGCTGTATATGCTGTATTGCTTCTCGGGGGGATCATACGCCATATTAAAGGTACTTTTCCTATACCAAACTGACACATCGGATTTGTTCATTGTATACATATGCTAGTTTTTATAACACCATAATTGTCTGGCGATTTCTTTTTATGCTATTTTATACCTACCTATGAGTTGTATAATGTGTATAAGTTTCATTACATTCTACGCGTAACTTTTTGAGTAATTGCTATTTTTGTGACTTTTCCTTAATTTTTGACAACCAGTGTAGTTAATAGTTCATCATCAGGCCAAGAAGCATTGGTGTGATAGTCAGGATGAAGAATTCACAAATGCGAGTAATTTGTAAGTAACTTTACTTATTTATGATTTATTTACTTCTGCAATACATTTCACATAAATCCGTCTGAATTTTTGATTTTTCAGTGGAAATTATCTAAATTTTATCGAGAAAAAAATTGATAAAACTGTATCATAGTGAATAAAAATTAGAATTTTTTTAAGAAATCTGATGTGATATAATTTTTTAAATACTTTCCCCGAATTCAGTGTTCAAAAATCTGTACAAACCAATATAAACCATGAGGATAGGTTTTGGGTCTCACACCTATCATATCATCGTGTCATCCAATTTTTGTGTTCCCTCTCCTTCTCTGATTTTTCATATTCCTATGTAGAGAAATTTTAAGACTGCGAGAAATTTGAAATTTATTTACTTTTTCATATATTTTTTGGAAATGGGCAATATAGGTTCTGAGATCCAATAAATATCCAATAAATAATTATTTATCTCAACAGGTCAGTCTGCCATTTACCTGTTAGTGTTCTAACTATCGAACAACCTGAGATCAATTAAAAAATTTGCTTTGCTAAAAATTCATTTGATCAGACAAAATTCCAATGATTTTTTTACTGTGTACCAAGCCTATATGCTCCAAAATTAAAAGAATTTAACTTTTTGGAGTAGGAGATATTAAAATAACTAATACATCATCTTAAAACTTTAGATATTTGAAACTTAAAATTTTGCAAAAAATAGTACGGTAAAGAGTCCTATAGCAACGGTGGAGGCATATGTCCTGCGTCGTCTATCTGTCCTCGGATGTTATCATGTAACATTTTAAGCGTATTTTACAGCTATTGTGCGAGTACGGAGTTAGGTGGTCACAGTTGCAGTTTAACATGTCTCACATAGGCTTGATTAATGAAAGTTCACGCGTTGTAAGTCTAGGAAAGAAAGACAACAACTGATAGATTACTGGAGAACACTCGCCGTCTGAGCTGTTACAAAAATCCTTATTTAGCGAAAGCCACTTCCCGGCCAGATATCCAGGAAAAGATACAGAGATTCCTCGACTTACAATCAAGATAGGGACCGATACAGTGGTTGTAAGTTGATTTGATCGTAAGTCGAGTTTCAAACAACAGCAAAAAAATTTGTATATGTACATACATACATTTTTTACTTTCATCCATTCATACGTAATTTAAAATACATTGTACTTTATTTAGGAGACATAAATTATTCTTCGCCATCACTACTTATTATGTTAGTACAATCCATTGGTCCAGAATTTGTGACAGAAGATACGATTTTAGCGCAGATATTTCTATTTCTGTAAGATAACCTTTTCTCTACATGTTCATCTCCGATCACATGTTTTGATCGAGCCACTATTTTGTTATTATTTGTTTTACAGGGTATGCATACCATTTTCTATGATGTTAGTTAATGTTGGTTATAGTTAATGTAAGCTTTCTATGATGTTAGTTAATGTAGGTTATAGTTAATGTAAGCTCTATAGGATGTTAGTTAATGTAGGTTATAGTTAATGTAAGCTCTCTAGGATGTTAGTTAATGTAGGTTATAGTTAATGTAAGCTCTCTAGGATGTTAGTTAATGTAGGTTATAGTTAATGTAAGCTCTGTAGGATGTTAGTTAATGTAGGTTATAGTTAATGTAAGCTTAAGCTTAAAGAGAACTTTATAAATTTTGAAACTTTTTTTTTAAATCAGTAAAACTTGCAGCACTATAAAGGGAGCTTTTGACCTCCTGAACTCTTTATACATGTGAAGTAATTCATGATTTTTTTACTGCCAGTTTGACTTTTGTGCAGTTGGAGACTCTTTTGCTGCAGAGAAAGGAGCCAAACCGTTCTTCAACCCTTACAGACTGTTGCGTGCCAGCACGCCTAGAAAAGGGGGGAGTGATTGTTGTGAAGGATCCACAATTTGGACATTTTGACTCCTTCCAACATTATAAGCCATTTTGTTTTTCCGTCAACACGTTTACGGGTCATAAAACGGCCATATTGGATGCACCTGCTCAAATTTTCCAAGAAACATCGCACCTCCTGAATTCCTCAGGACGGGAGGAAGAAATTCCAGGAAAAAAAATACTGTATAGAGCACGACATTCCCTTTGAAATACTTTTATTATTGGATAATGCACAGAGGCATCCACTACACATATGCGATTTACATGCGAACATAAAAGTTCTGTGTCTATCTCCAAACACTACAAGTATTTTGCTGCCAATGGATCACGGAGCAGTTGCCACTTTTAAAGCAAATTACTTAAAAATTATGTTTGCACAAGCAATTACAGCACTTGAAGAGGGGACGAACTTAAAAGCATTTTGGAAAAATTATAATATTCTTCATAGTATTAAGCTCATAGACAGAGGATAGAAAGAAGTCACTTCAGCGTGCATAAACGGAATATGGAAGAAACTAACAAAATGTTTTGAAACAAATGCACTTCATTCAGTATCCGAACAAGCAGATCTTTTGGCCAAAGTTGCAGACCTGATCTTAAAATTTGGTCAGAAACTTAATATTGAAACTGACAACGAAGATATCGAACCTATTTATTGAACATGATCCCAATGAAGATTTGCAAGAGATTGCAAAACATTATGCTGCAGAAGAAGAGACAGATACAAGGAACAAGCCGAAGTTCAATAAAAAAAATTTTTTTTGAAAGAAATGGCTTCAGCTTTTCACTATATTAATATAGGATGTTATGAGGGGTACCAGAGATACCCCATTGCGTTGTGTAAAATTAGGGAGATGAACTCCAAAGGTAACTATACGTTTATAAATAAAATAATAATATTTATTATACAATATTATACAAAAAAAAGTCAGTTTTACATATTATAAATGAAAATCTTGATTAAACATATTTATATCAGAATTTGTCCATGTTATATCCTCTTCCTGGTGCAGAACCATTACGGGTCGAGTGAAATAAAGTTCTATTTACCAAAATTTCTAAAAAAACACCAGCACTATTTGAAAGGGAAGAAATGACCAACCTGGGGAGCTTTGATGAGGCATCAGGGCATGGCATGGAGTCGTTGGGGTACTTCTACCGGTGGAGGCCGCAGGTATCGGGCTAAGATGAAGGGGCCCTTCGGTGGCGGTTGAAAACGGTCATCTCGCTTTAGCGGGGGCGTCTTTCTCCTCTCCTCGTCATTGCGCAGCAGTCAATGGACTCTCTTCACAGCTCGCCACCCAATCTCTCTCTCACCCTCTGCCTCCGTTCCAATTTTCTTCTCCCAAAAACACGGGGTTCATTTTTCCTCCCTTTTTGGTTTTGACCCCTCCCCAGGTCGGTTTCTCACGTAAATTTATTGCCGTTCCGTGTACTTTATTCGTGGGCAGGATGATACTACATCCCCACGGTTGACCCACGTGGTACTTTTATTTCCGCGAAAATTGGCTGTCCGTTGAGTCCTGGAATTTCTTCCAATTCCAGGACTCAACGGACCATTTCTTCCATTTCTTCAAAACAATTTTTTTTATTGAACTTCGGCTTGTTCCTTGTATCTGTCTCTTCTTCTGCAGCATAATGTTTTGCAATCTCTTGCAAATCCTCATTGGGATCATGTTCAATAAATAGGTTCGATATCTTCGTTGTCAGTTTCAATATTAAGTTTCTGACCAAATTTTAAGATCACGTCTGCAACTTTGGCCAAAAGATCTGCTTGTTCGGATACTGAATGAAGTGCATTTGTTTCAAAACATTTTGTTAGTTTCTTCCATATTCCGTTTATGCACGCTGAAGTGACTTCTTTCTATCCTCTGTCTATGAGCTTAATACTATGAAGAATATTATAATTTTTCCAAAATGCTTTTAAGTTCGTCCCCTCTTCAAGTACTGTAATTGCTCGTGCAAGCATAATATTTAAGTAATTTGCTTTAAAAGTGGCAATTGCTCCGTAATCCATTGGCAGCAAAATACTTGTAGTGTTTGGAGATAGACACAGAACTTTTATGTTCGCATGTAAATCGCATATGTGTGGTGGATGCCCCTGTGCATTATCCAATAATAAAAGTATTTCAAATGGAATGTCGTGCTCTATACAGTATTTTTTTACTTCACCAACAAAAACATTCGTAAACCAGTCTTCAAACATCAATTGCGTCATCCAAGCTTTTTTGTTGCAAAGGTAATTAACAGGTAACTTATTCACATCTATTCCTTTAAATGCTTGTGGATTTTGTGATCTGGGCATCATGAAAGGCTTCAATTTAAAGCCAGTGATATTTCCGCCCAATAAAAGTGTAACTCGATCTTTGAACGCCTTGAAACCTGGCATACTTTACGCTTCTTTATGAATGTAGGTACGTTCAGGCATCTTCTTCCATTATGGCCCAGTTTCGTCTACTTGAAAATATGTTCATTTAGATGCTTTTCATCTTCAAGCAGCTCATCAAATTTGGTTATAAAGTCTTCTGCAGCTTTATAATCAGCACTTGCTGCCTCTCTACTTATTTTGACATTTTGGAAATTCCTTCTTTTCCTGAATCTTCGAAACCATCCATGGCTTGCAGTAAAAGTACCCTTTCTGTAGTTTCAACTGTTCGGAAAGACTGCGTGCTTTTGTTGGAATGGTCAGGAGACTTAATGGAATTCTTTTTTGAATTAAATCCTCCATCTAAATCACCAACAGTGTTTCCATTTAGTGGATGGGTCCTTGTCGTTTTGCTGTTATAATTGTTGATTTCAGAGATACCGATTGTTTCACTGCTTCCAAAATTAGCACTTTATTTTTTAAACTAGTGGAGATTGTGGAATGAGGCAATCTTAACTCACATGATATATCCTTAACTTTTTTACCGATTCCAGGGTCTTTTTTTTATTTTAAGTTTCATTTCTAAGTCTATTACACTTCTATTTTTTACTTGGCACTTTTACTATTTCCAGTCATTCTGGGTCTATTCTGGGAATAAAATTATGTATGTTCTTAACTTCACAGATAAAAATCGAACCACCATATATTTAACAATACAAAATAGTTAGTAATATTTTTATGTAGTAATAATGAGTAGTGACGATTGCGCACTTGTTTTGTTAACTCTCGAATGAAGGTTTATTTGATTCATCGTGTGGATATCGAAACCATTGCATCATACATTTTTATTATTGCATCACAAATTTTTGCAGTATTGCAGAATATAGCATCATATTTTTTAATAATTATGTAATACATAAAGGTATGTACTGTATATTTGAGCAGCAATATTTTTGAGAAGAAAACTAAAAATAAGTAAAAAATAAATTTTAATTTCGATCGTAAGTGGGAGCGATCGTAAGTCGAGGAATACCTGTACTAGAAGGTATTGATTTTTTTTTCAAGCGGAGGCACTTGTCGTCAAACATTCGCCTGTACTACTCCGAAGAGGTGTCGAATATAATGACGATGATTTTCAAAGTCATGATTCAAGGGTTTTTAGTGCAGGTCTTTCTACGAGCTTTTCTGGATGCTAACTATTTCTTTGACTTACTTTCTTTGACTAACTATTTCTTGCTTACTTGTTGGGGACCCAGTGACCCCAACAAGTGCGAAAGTCAGGTCACGTTTACGCAGGTTGCAAATCATAAGTTACAAAGAAAAATATATCCTCTTTGAATCCAAGAACAGCATTAAAATCGTCTAAAGCTGATGTTACCGAGAAATCTTTTTCCGTGTTTTATGAATGTATCTTTGTTTCAGCAAAGAAGCAGCATCGTTTTACGTTCAACCGTCGTGAGATTCTTATATGAGTGTGTGAAACAAGTTCGTTGGTATTTAGTTTCTAATAACTTGCAAATCTGGATGCAAAACATTAACTTTCTGGATTTTACTAAAAGTAAATAATCTAATCAAAAATTATTTCGACTAAAGGAAGTTTAAAGAAGTTGCATCAATATTTCGAGTAGGCATCTGCACAGTCACTTAAACTATAAAGCTTTATCTAACAACTTTGGGTTTTTCCTAAAGCGAGTTCTCTTTAAATTATACATTGTATTAAGGACAATTAAAAGTGTTCAAGTTTTTATACAAAGGCGGAAAAGAAAAAGTTGCGAAGATAGTGAAAGTATGAAAGTGTGTACTAAAGGGAATGTAAAAGTCAATGGCGAAAAAACTGTTTTGCTCTATCGCCCAAGGGCAAGAGAAGCAGCCGATTAATTGAATACTAAAGGAAGAGATGTTTTTTTCGAATGCCTAAGTCGGTTTTTATGGTACAATTATCAGTTCTCATTAATTATACTTATTCATTAGTCTCTTTAATTATACTATTAACATATAAAAACGGTACATCTGGCATTTCTGGGTTTATATTATTCTCAGAGGCAGTTGTTGTGATATCTCGAAATATTTTCTAACTCTCTACGGAACACTAAAATTTTTCTTTCGTTCGCAAATCATTTTATTTAGTCTTGTGGCTGATTACTGGCAGGTCTTCAGTGAGGAAATAGAATCTTACTTAAATTATTGAAAGTCCGATGCCATGAAAGATAGAAACTGAAATATTCCCATGTCTATATGGAATCGAAACTTCTTCCGACGTAAATGATCAAAGATAGAAAGAGATGGGTGTTTTACGCTGTAATGATGCAAATTGCAATTGTTAAGAATATCACCCATGGTTTTCTTAGATAGATTAATGTTTTTCTTTTTATTATTATTTTTATGTCCCTGGCAGGAACAACTCCAAACCAGGCCCATAGATAGCAGGGGGGGGGGGGGCGGAAGGCATTCAGCTCCAGTTTACAATGGCACTACAAGGGTCAGAATCCAACTTGGTGCCACTTGAATTTTGACCGAGCACCCTCAGGGGCGGCATCTGTGGGGCTCATACCTTCTCCTATCCTCACTAACCTCATAAAAGGACTTTCCTGTCTACGGATTTAACAAACCCATATACGGTCTAGACACGAAGGTATTTAATGCCTTTCGATATTAAATACCTTTTGTTAGGATTCAAACTGACCCCCCCCCACCAGTCTGAAGCCCAACACAATACCATTACGTTACCTCGTGCCCAAAATTAATGAAAATACACTCAGTTCATGTCTGGAATCCTAAACGGATAATTTAATTTTTCACTTTCAAAATTCCTGATCTCTTCAAAATTGCTTAAATGAATTTTAATACAGGGATATATTCAGAAAAGATTGGTTAGTTCAAGATCGCTACAGTTATCTTTTGCAACTAATAGATCGAGATTTAAAATAAGAAAATTTCAAAAAATGTAAAAAGCGAACAAATTCTTAAATAAAAAATAAATTAACCTATTACTGATGAATGCATTTGAGCATTATAGATTAAAAATATTAAAAAAACATTCTTTTATTCTGCTTACTCCTCTTAATGTAGTGTCAAAGTTGTAACATGGGATATATATGAATTTTTTCCTTAAAAATTATGTTCTGTGTACTCCAGCAGGCTTTGAAATCTATATTTAATTCGTCAGTAATTTCTTTTACTTTCTCAAATATCAAATAATCATTCATTGATCAACTATTCCTTGTAGAACACACCTTTATAATAGACTTATTTTATTCTATGAAGCATAAAATCTTTGGAATGTGCTAGATGTATTTCAGAGAAAAAACGCAAACATCTACGGAATCCCTAATACTTACACCATACATAACCCTATTTAATAAGATGATTAATTCAAAACGCATGTATACTTATGTACCATGCATATTTAGGTATTACAGGAAGTTAACTATTTACTGCAGATGCTAGAATCAAACACAAGTAACTTTTGAGTATAGTTTTAATAAAATGTTTCAGGTTTTTGTTAGGTACGGCCCTGAACTCCAGGTGGAGCATCAGTTGGTAAAGCAGATAAAATTATGACGGATGTGGCTGAGAAAAGGTAAAAAATTGATGAAATAGTGCAATGACTTATAAAAGTGGTAATCGGGGATGAGATAGCAAGCTGATTGACAAGCAGTGCCGAGAGAGGACCCAATTTCTACAAGAAGAGCTCAATGTCATTGCACCAAGATTAACAAACAAATTAAGCATCTGCCAAAATTTCTTTTTCATTCTAAATTCTACCTATTGGAGGGTATTTAAAAAAGCAATGAAACGCACAAAATGTTCATAATTTATGTCAATAATGAAAATCACATGAAATAATGCACATAAAACAAGAAGTTTGGGGGTTGGAACCTGGAAACTTACCTTCTGGTCCTACGAGTTGCTTTTATTTTTTCCCACCTCACAAAGAGAGTTTCTGTAGACCATTGCCAGAAATGTACCATTCATAAAGCATCCTTTCAAAGGTGAAAGACAGAAGCAGATTCTGTAGTGGGTCGGATACTGTATCATGGATTCTGCAAGACCATCAGTGATTCAAGAAAATTGTTTAGCATATTGGAGATTTGAAGACTGTTGGACCAGATCCAGTTAAAGTAATAAGGATTATTTTTTAATGAATGCTGGTGATTTCAGGGGTTCCATAATGATGTTTTTTCTGTAGCAAAATGCTTAAAATCTCATCTGTTTTGTGTAAGGAGGATTAAAGCAAGAATGCATAGTCGTCAGAATATATTGAACTTGTATGGTAGATAAAGCGACAAAGAGCATGCGTTTCCCAAATTTCACCCCTTAGAGAAAAATATCAGATACTATGGAGAAAGTAAAAAATCACCTTATAGAAAAAAATAACACTTTTTATTGTATGAACATATTATATTTTTAAGTGAAATCTATTAGATGATCGGCCCGAAAGCGTTTTAGGTACAAGACGTAGAATAAATCGAATCTACATCAAACTTTTACAGTTATGCAAGTTCAAAGCGGATTAACCCTCTATTAATAAAAGTATTGATTCAAATAATTAATGTGTGTAGTATTTTGTCAACCTATTTTATTTCTTAATAGGCTTTGTGAATAGCCTTACGGGAGTTTTACTGCTACCGTAAATTATCTCTAAATGAACATATTAAGTGACATTTAACATTTGGGATTAATTTTTTTCTTACTTCCTGCTTTGAAAAACAATTTATTTTGATTGTTTAGAAATATGTAATGATCAAAGTTTGGGTTAGCTAAAAAGCTTTTCCAGTGATCCTTAGGAAATCGAATAACCTAAGTCTTACACAAATGTATAAAATCTAATTTCAATAAATCCGCCTAAAAGCAATCAGCGTGAGCCGCTGTTTGGTTAAGTACCAGGTCATTAAAAATCAAACAATTCATTAAACTCTTTGCTCTGAGGTAAAGACCCAGATTCTGATGTAAATTATGCCAATGCAAAACCAATCCGAGTATTTAACAAGGAAAAGGCAGCTGCATCTCGGCTGTTGTCAGTCTGAACTCTGAACTTTTTCGAAATAACAAGATGTTAAAGAAGTCAGTGCTAATGCGAGATGTGCCAATCATGAAATGGAAAGTCCTTTTTCTAATGGAAATAATTTTGCTTTTTATCGCATCGTTTGTCCTCTCTCGATAGCTTCCTTTTTAGGTGAGGGACCGATGGACTAAGTGAGAGAAGTTAGATGCTGATACAATTGCGATACGGGGAAGGTGAATGTTGCTGCTCCAGATATACGCATCGCTGAATGTCATGGCAGTCAGGCGCTGAAAATTTGTAACTTTAATCACATAACTGAAAGGACTCTGTTTCGACGAAATAAAGGCATAAAAAGCAAATTTAGGATACGCACGCGTGAAGGCAAACCTGTTAAACGGCAATGAAAGAATTCATTGCAGTTTTAACAAGTTTGTATTTTTGCTTCTCTAAAGTCAACTACTTCTAAATTGAATACAATATTGATAATTAATAATATGAATCTCATTTGCAAACAAGATCAATGCACCGATTTCCTAATTATCTCTGAGTGAGTTTTCTGGATTTTCAGAGCATCGCGAAAAGAAAATGTTTGCTATAAAATCTAAGGAATTTCAACATAGCTCGGAAACAAAGGAATATGACTGATTTTACCGATGATAGATTGAAAATCTATGTAAGATTTATTATTAATTTAATTCAAACCGCAAATAACACATTGCATGAAGTTCAATGAAATCTTCCACGAATCCGAATTAATTTTATTGTAGTATACGGGGCATATTTTGGATTATACATTTTTTTTCCGATTTTCAGTAAACACCTAGACATCAATTAATTAGCATAGATAATTTGATGTTCAGTTTATACTGCACAGAAATTAATCTGGGGAATATAAGGACCAAAAGAGAACATCAGTTTGAAAAATACATTTATTTTTTATGCTAAAGGTGAAAATAAACACATTTTCCCCAGGGGGCCTTATAAAAGGCACGATTAACTTATCGTTATTATTTTGTTGTTGTTTTTAAATTTCATATTAATTCTGCTTAATTTACGCTTAAAAATGAATATATAATTTTAATATTGGTTTGATGTTTCATTAATTTCTCTTCAAATTTAAATTTAAACTTAAAATTTAACAAATGGTAGACGATGAACAAAAGAAAACACATATCAGAATCACATCTGAAAGTGAGAAAAAGTTTAAAGCACCAATGAAACAAAATAAAAAAGAACTAGGTTTATCACTTATTTCGCAGACGTTTGCACATTTCTATAACTATATAAATGAAGATAACATCAATACAATGAAAAAAATGGTGTAGAAAAAACTTGTATTTTATGAGCACTTTGACATATTTGGATTTTAAGTTATCTCTTCCGGATCTTTCTTGAATTCCTCTACAGTGATGTGTAGTTGTCTGCAGAAGAAACATTTAGTTTTCTATAGACTAGTTCTGTAAACAACATAAGTAGGTTCATAAAGCTCCAGCTGGCTTTGTGCCAGAATATCAGTTAACGAATATTTTCCCTAAAATAGGATTATTTTTAGATACCTTTGAATACTTTTGCTCATTTGTGCACCAACACGTTACCATTGGTCAAAATTAAATTTTGTGTTTCAGGAATTTAGCACAATCTTTAAGGTTTTAATATTAGTACTTTCATTACGGGTTGAAGCAGTATGTAGCTGTCACTTTTGTTTCATAATGCTTGTGAATTTAGCTAAAATTCTTAGTTGAAGGATATTAATGTTTCGGCAGTAATTCAAAAATATTATGACTTTAGATTGTCTGTCTGTTTATATCTGCGAGTCTGCTTGCTCTACAACTGTACTTAAAAATTATCATTATTAAATGAATTTTTATGTAGCTGTCTATACATGCCTCCATGAGAACATTTTACCAACCAGTCATGACTCAATTTCAATACAACTAGTTATTAAATTATCAGACGTACAAAGTTATATCACTTTTAAAACTTAGATCAAAAGGATTGTATATTTGGGCTTCCCTTTTTCAGCTACTTGAATTCTAGTACCTTTCACAATATTCCCAAATGCCGAAAACATTTTAGACAACCTCAAAAGTTTTCATATTCATAACACAAAAAATATGTAAAATAATGCAATTAAATCTATCTTGGATTTTTTCCTTATAAAATTCCAACCTCAGTTTGGTTACTGCCTCAGTTCAGTTAGCTGTTTTAATATGGAGTCATATCTTTTAAACATGGACATTTTAAAAAAAATAATTTATATTGCAGATGTTAAAGTTATTGATAAAAGGCCAGCCAGCAGTCACTTCAAGGAATGTTTGTTAATAACGAAAATTAAAAATGCTTGTAATTTGTGATTATATCCTTGCATTAAAGACAAAATTTTGTAAGACTCCGTTGTTTTGTAGCTGCATTACCATAGGCCAGTGGTACTAAAACTGAGGCCCGAAACACCCACACTCATTATCAGGCAGGTGAATTTATAGACATACTTTTGGAAATTTGGGCCTGAAAAATACAAAACTGTACAAAAATATCTCCCCTACCGCTCACGTTGTTCGCATCAACGTACCTTTGCATCATCCTGTTCAACAATGACATAGTATGCGAAGAACTTTTAATGAACTCGACTTACTGATTCTTACCTTGATGACGTATTGAGAGTAGCATATAGCAAGTATAAAGCTGATTTGTTTAAAATAGTCAAAAGTTTTTGTCTCAACATTACAAGTCACACCAATTTTTAAATAAACGGTTGAATACATTTAGGTTTTGAATTTTAGTTTTTACGTTATTATATTATGAGGCATAGTGTACTATGCTGCGGCCCGAGTAACGTAGCAAACATAGGGTAGGTGGGGGCAAAGGTTCGCATAGGGCAAAGGTTCGCACATACATTTTAAAATGACCGGGAAGAGTTTTAGGAAGAATAGGGTAGGCAGTGCATTCCTCTACTTCTACTCAGTTGCCTCGTAAAAAATGTTGGAGTTAAGACCCCCTCTTGCAGAGAAAATGAGGTAAGTTTATTTTCGTCTCTTTTAATGTAATTTTTTGCAACTTTTGAGTAATTTTGAGCATCACTCAAACTCGCGAACTGTTTTGGGCTTATTTTCGCATGTTAGGGTGGTAAATAACCTTTCAAATCCTACCTTAAGTTTTGGGTTAACTCAAATACAGTGGCGTCCATTCTGCAGAAACAGAACCAGCACGAAATGGGGTAAAGGTTTGCGGGAGTCATGGGGTAAAGGTTCGCAGTGCAAACCTTTGCCCCTCTAACTATTAACATTTGTTTCATGTCTTCTTTTCATTAGGAATCCTTTTAACAACGTCTTTTATTATTAATGGGAATTCACATTTTTGTAATTTGAAAAAAAATTATGGTTTTTGATAAAAACTGCCTGTTTTTAATCAGAAATTTTTTTGTAAAATGCTTGAAAATCCATAAATTAAAAATAAAATAAATTAGTATAACACAAAAATAAAATAGCTCTGAACAAAGACCTATTTTACAAGATAAAAGAATTAAATGTTGTTACAAGACATTATAAGCTTCGAAGGTCTGGTTAGGGAAAAAAACTCTAAATGAGTAATTTCCAGATTTGCAAGTCTTTGAAATACTCCTTGCCTCACAATTTTTGACGAAATTTTATAAAATTTATTACAAAGACTCCTCTTATACATTAAAATAAAATTATGTATCCATTTCAGGTTTCGACATCATTCAGATTATCAAAGTTTAACTTAAGCGTGGAAAAGTACAAAAGTTTCACGAGAATTCAGAGTACAAGCATAAAAATATTTCCTAAAAATTAATTATTCAACGAAAGCACAAATCAAAACATAACCCTGATAAAAATGTATAAGCAATCTAAAAGCAAAATTAAGGATAAGATTAAAAATTGGATCGCAAGGAGCATTTTAAAAAACATAATAAAAATTTAAATTTTTAAAATATAAAAAATAAAATTTTAAGTATTTATAAAATTTTATAAGGTGTTTGATATAGTTTTACTTTAATGAATATTTATGCCCAATTTCATATTTCTGAGGTAAAAATTTCAAAAATTGCTTTGTAATGTCCCCCATGCCCTTAATTTGCTTAATTTTTACGGGTTTTAAAAGAATGAGTAAAGCCTAAGATATGATATAACGATATTGTTAATAGTTGATATTTTAATTGGAAGTTCTTTAGTTTAAGAAAAAAATTATTGAGATTAACCCCTTTTCATTTTGTGAATTTCTTTGTTAGATTCATCTTTCTGTGTTAATAGTTGATATTTCATTTTGAAGTTATTTAGTTTAAGAAAAAATTTATTGAGATTAACCTGTTCAATTTGTGATTTTCTATATATGTAACACCTTTAAAAAGATTACAAAATGTGAAATAAAATTATTTAGACAACTCTTTTTGTGATTTTCGATGCCTATCCAGTAAGAAACCAACGAATGGGGTAAAGGTTTGCAGTGCGAACCTTTGCCCCACCGATTGGGGCAAAGGTTCGCAAACAGGTGTTTTGGTAAAATAAAAAATTCGGTGACTAAATCTTTCGGGAAAAAATTCATTATTTTATAGAAGGTAGAGGGGATACCCAACTACAATACAAGTGACTTTTTGGGGCGATAGGATCTAAAGGAGGCCCGTAAGAAACCCAAAACTCAAAACTGCAAACCTTTGCCCCCACCTACCCTATGTATGAAGTCCGAGAGAGAAAAAAAAGGTTGAGTCATCAATAGCCGGGGATAATTTGAAGAGTCTTCAATCTTACTTCTTTAAGGATTTGAACCTAATAATTTCTCTTTTTCCTCTTCCGTCACCTTATCCTGCTGTGTTTCCCTCATCTTCCATCATAATATCTGCCAATCCAGTAGCGTTTTGATTACCAACATAGCAATCTTATTCTAGTTCCCAGGTTGAAGCTTTAACGTTTTTTTTTTTTAAATTTTGCTTTCAAAATCTAACATTAGTAGCAACGTTAATCATTTGTGAAGAATCTGAAAACTTTCTAAGTTTAGATCCGTTGTATTTTTTGACAATATAAAATCGAGTGAAAATTATTTTAACCAAATGCGAATATTAAAAATGTTTATTACATAATTAACTTTTCATAAAGTCTCACTGTATGTCAAATTTCATTTTCAGTATTCAAATTTTTCTCTTTACACAAGTAACAACAAGAAAGTTTTTCAATCATAAAAGTTTTTAATTTTGTCAATATGCTCTTTGACTTTTTGTCTTTTTTGTCTTGAGAAAAGCCCAAGGAAACTTTTTTTTTCTCTTTATTCGTATTGTCCATAGGTCCGTCCGTTTATTTGAATACACGCTTTCCAATTGACAGATTAATAAAGCTATACACAGGAAATTCAAAACATAATGTTTTTAGAGTAGCCTTTGCCGATTAAAAAAAAAAAATATTTCGACTTGACTATTGATGAAGAACTTGTGAATAACCAAAAAGATAACCGTGAAGGCCGAATGTGGTCTGTGAATACTATAAATTTGAAGCTATAAGGTCTGCAGTTATACGGTCACTTTTTGTTTGTTGAATATAAAAAAGAACAATTGTGTCATTACGAAAATTAAGATTCCATCTTAATGAAAACTTTTTTATTAAATTTCTAAAGTAATTTTTAAAGAAATTTATCGACTTCACTGTTTATAGATTATTATATCTAATATCCTATTTTTTTTGGTTCAATAGTAGATGACTCTTCTCTGATAATATTGTAGGGCTTTAATTTCATCACTCAGTGAAACAACCACCTCGTTTAGAACGTCTCAAAACATAAAAGCTGGAATATAATTATACTAAAATATAATTGTATAATGCTATTTGTGGATCTCTTTCTAAAGTAAAGGCTCCCTAAATATGTTATTATGATGGAATCTATCTATGATGGTGTAACTGCATGTAAGACGGTGTATTATCTAAAAAAATGCAACTGCAATGGAGGACCTTAATGAATAATTTGTTTATGAAAATTTCTCAAGAGAAATTTCTGATAGATATTTTATTGAGGCATTGAAATTATTTTTTAAATAGTTGAAGAAGGTATGAAAAAGGGTATGTACTTTATATATTACCCGTATAAATTAAATAAAACGACACTCGAGTTTTGATTGCATCAAAGATTATTTACTCATCAGAGAAGAAACCTTCTTAAAAAGAAACTACAAAATATGCCATAAGATATTCCGCTTTCCGATCATTGGACTGATATGGCTTTGCTATGTTTGCATTGCTAATTTTAACTTAGGCAGTGCAAACTGATGATTTTCTGAAAAGGGTTAGTGTTCATTTTATATATTGTCCATTCATTGCTTCATCTTACCCTCATTTCTTCATGGGAGAACCTGAGAAACCGAGTCTCTTTCTACGTTGGCACGATTACCCGTATGGGAACTCACATATCCGGGAACTGAACTATGGACCTTTCTGTCGAGATTCTTCCGACAACCAAAGTCAAGTACATTGATTACTAGCTAATAAATAGGGGAAAAATACATTATTTATCGAACATTTTTCAGAATGCACACAAATATTACATCCCCCCCAGAACTGTTCTTTTGTGAAATAACTGGTAGTCACAAGATTTCAGCCACCAAATATTTAACAAAAGGATTTTTTTATCAACAATATTTAATATCTTTTTCAAGTGCTTACAGATGTGTGTGTTGGCGACTAGAAACGATGACAAGTGAAAACAAAAAGTCGCCAGGAATACAAAACCGGCGAAATTGGTATTGGAGAATTCTCATTGTGAGCTATCAAGTGATCTGTGAAGTAAAGCTCAGTCGGGCAGAAATTTCCGCATTCGGGAATAATAGGGATGCATTAGGACACCCAAAATAAAAACTTGTTCGAACCTTGTAAACAGTCGCAAAACGGTTTCGCCCGTAACATGGGAAACTGCAAGCGTCAAAATAGCTGTGTAATATTGCTTCATTGCATGCATGGTAGATTCAGAAATAATTTTTCCCACCGTTCGCATTTCCTTTTCTATTTTCACATACAGTACAAAGTACATGTGGTGAGAAAAGTGTTTCATGATAGTTGAAACAGTCAAATTTTGAATTCGGATTTTTCCGTTTCTGTTCCTGGGTGGGGTTTCTGTTTAAAATATTTATTTTATGAACCCTGGGTGCAACTGTCAGTCAATTCGTCGACCATAAACTTATTTACTCATATATTACATAAGACAGAGTACTGTCCGACCACGGAAGCAAGGTCCCTGAAAGCTGCTACGCATGCGCGAGAAAAGCTAGTCTACTTAGAAAATAGGGGAAAACGTTATATTTTCGGATGTGTTAGTTTATGAAATACGGAATTTATTCCAGACTGCTTTTTGTCCGCAATTTCAAAGTTATTTTTTAAAACTTTATTTTTGATCGAATATGTAAATAATAATTTCAAAATAATAAAAAGAAAGAAACAAATCTATTTAAAAAATAGGAGTTTTATAGGAGTGGATATTTTCGGATTACATCACAATCAAAATTATCTAAAGCTACGTTTTCGGTGGTTCTTTTTTTTCTGACGTTTCCTCGGAGATTCAAATTTTGGAGTTTCTTTACCCTTTGCTTCTCTGCGTATTCTTTTTACACTGGACATTGATATCCCGGTCATTTCACTAGCTCTCTTTTGGGATTGCGAAAGTGGAACAATAACATTTCCTTCTAGTGCTTCTTTATCACACAATTTAATTACATTGTGTATTATACGTTTACAATCACTACGGAACGGCTTATTCCGAGCAGTTGTGTTGGGTAAAGGATCCATTAATTTTAATATAATAATCAAAATAACAGACGAGGAAAAAGCAAGCAAGCGCAGTTAGTAACCGATTCTAAAGAATGCCGAGAGAATACGAGACTTTTCCCCCTCCTTCCTGAGCAGCCTTACCTACAGCGTGAATAGAATCGTCTTGGCACTATGCCAACCGTGGTTCTTCGTACTGTGGTCGGACAGTATACCAAAAGTCTCCTCCAGCGCATGGCAGCTTTTGAAGTTGAAAATTTGTTTTCTTCTCTATGGTATAGAAGACTAGATGGTTATACTTCAATATTTTAAGGAATGATCTCAAGAGTGGTGGAAATAAGCTGGGTTTTGGACCTAGTTTCCTTTTCCTGCAAAATAACCATACGGCAACCATACCAAGTATACAGCAAAAATTGTGAAGTTGGGACTGTCGTACCCTTGTCGACAACTGCATACACTATCGCAGTATTCTGATTTGAATGCAATAGAGTATTTATGATCGCAATAAAACAAAGCTGTCGAAGAAGACAGCATTACAAGAAAACATTTGAGGTTTGTTTTGCATGAAAAACGAGTCAAAGTATCTGCCAAAACTATCAAAAATCCTCTTAAGGCTCCACTCACAGAAGCTTACAAGCCACAATAGCAGCCAATAGATAAACATCGAATGTTAAAACACAGGAAAATTTAAATAAACTTAATATGGCGATCTTGGTTTTCTCTAATATTAACTTCAATACTGGGGATATTTTATGTGCTACTTTTGCGAGAAGTCCCTCCATGTGGCATGTGGGTGACAAGTGGGTAGGAGCCCACTAGATGTCGCCCCTAGGGATGTTCTGTCTAAATTGAGGTGACATCAGGGGGGTAACACTAATTCACCTATTACAAGAAACCAAGGCGCCCCCATTACAAGAAACCAACAAATTTAGTGGCTGAATGTCGAAAGGTAACATGCCTACCAAGTTGGAAAAAAAAGTTGCGAGAAAAAGGTGTTTGACACTACCTTTTTAAGACTCCAGTTCAAAAGTATAATTTTCTATTCGCACTTCAATGTATTATTTAACTGCAATATTAAAAGCACACTCCCACACGGTAATTAGTCATACATCTAGCGAGCTGCGTGGTTCGGCTTCCAGAGAAACTCTTTATGTCAACAAGTTTGTTTTTATGTAAGATTAGCTGAAAACCCGCACTTCGCTACGGAGTACATTCAAAGTAAATACAACGGTCAATGAATGCAATTAATGCTAAATATATATATATATATATATATATATATATATATATATATATATATATATATAATAAATACGACGATCAATGTATACAACTGATGTAAAATATATATATATATATGTTTATAAAAAAATCGAAAGGGATATTTTTATAGACAAAATAATGTAGAAGAAAATATTCAAATTAAATCTAATATAAAGAATACTAAAGAATATAGTACAGTTAATATAGCACAGTTTACAGAACGTTTCTTTTACTGTATTTTAATATTTTTTTGGATAATGTCCAATCGTCTGCCGCATTAGCAAGAAATTTTTTTTTTCGTCTATTTAGTTTTTATACACGTGACGATAAGTTTATTTAAAGTACCAGAAAAAGAAATCACCTGATCGGCATTTAATAAATTAAATTATAAAAATTAATCTTTAAAAATTCACCAAAAATCATGAATTGGAAGTAAAGATTCGAAATAGATTTCATTTTAAAGGAATTTTTAGGATCTTTCTCGTGATATAAATTTTATAACCCCCAAATTATTATTTTAAATGCAAACTTAAAAAAAGTTGCAAAAACAGCTTAAAAATTTAATTTTAAAAAATCTAAGAGGAATTTTTGAAAAATCTTTTTTAGTGCACCCCTACACTATAAGAAGAATCGCCATGCAAAATTCCAGCCCTTTAGGTCGAGCGGTTTCGTCTGTGCGTCGTATGTCAGTCAGTCAGTCAGTGAGTGAGTCAGTTACGGAACTGTTTTAGATATATAGATAATTCAAAATAAAGAAAAAGATAAAAAAGTTTTTTAAATATTATTTTTTCTATAGGTCGTTCGAGTGCTAGTAAAAATTGCTTTGCAGGATACTTTTGGTACCCTTGTCGTAAGTTCGCCATCTAAGGGTAAGGCTCGGTGCACACGAGCGATCCGGTGCCGGTGTGAATTCGCATCGGTGCCGCAGGCTTCAATTCACACGAGAGGCGATCCCGTTGCGGTTTTGACTGTTCTGTGAAATTCACGTGACAGACAGGTGGGTGTACACGAGCGAACAATTAGAGAACGCGAGCTGTAACATTGAGGACACGAGAATTGGAAGCGTACTCAAGAAAAAGAGTTGTGTTTTTGTACTTTGTTTATAAGTATTTAAAATACAGAAAAAGAAATTATTGGGTCCACCCACTTGTGAGTTCGAGGTTGTTAAAAGGGACATTTTCCTTATTATATGAAGACTTGTGTCATGACGAAGCAAAGTTTTTTAATTACTTCCGAATGAGCAAACACTCGTTTGAAGAAGTGGTTCATTATACTTCAACTACAAACATTATTTTTCTGTGGTGTTATTAGCAATTGCTGATTCACAATATAACTTTTTGTATGTAGATATTGGCTCCTATGGCAAAGACTCGGATAGTTTAATTTTCCAAGATAGCTCTTTCAATAAAAAATTAGAAAGCGGAGGCGTGAAAATACTAACAGGTAAACCCCTGCCTGGGATGGATCACCCAGTCCTGCCCTACGTGTTTGTTGGAGATGAAGCATTTTCCTTGTCAAGAAATGTTTTGAGACCGTACAGCGGTAAATTTAAAAAAAAAAAAAAAAAAATTAACTACCGACTATCTCGAGCTCGAAGATATGTCGAATGTTCGTTTGGAATTTTGAGCAACAAATGGCGAATACTACATAGGCCTCTAAACGTGAAACCTGATTTTGCTATAAGCATCAGCAAAACGTGTTGTGTCCTCAAAATTATGTTCTCAAAAGAGATTGATATAAATTTGAAGATACATTATGTATCGAAGGATTTTATGACAGCGGCCAAAATCAAGGATCCCATCAAAATCAAGGAGGGATCAATTTAAATCAGATCAGAAATACACGGGCGGACTATTTCATTAGTGATGTCGGAAAACTGCCATGGCAAAATGACTGCATTTAACAATAAATTCGAATGGAAAATGCGATATTTAAAAATAACAATAAATATTTTAAAATTTAATAAATAGAAATTAATAAAAGTTTAATAAATCAAAATATATTTTTAATTTTTACTTTCTAGCATATTGTTTAAATTTGTGTTTAATTTTTAATTAAGTTATATACTGCTATGCTCTGCTGTTTTTATCTAATTACATTTGAGAAAACATCAAAAATTAATACGAGACTGAAATATGACTAATGTAAATTTAACTGAAATATTGTAAACCTGATCGTCGTGATCCGTTAAATAAATGTCACCTGGCACCTCCAGGCATGCGTTCCTTTTTGTCAGCCTGACAACCCGGGCCTTGAATTGTCTCTTTGTGGTCTTTTCCTAAAAATTGACCCCTTTTTCCACTTAGGGAAGTGGCCCACCATTATGTATTTAACGGTCTGCTAGATTCTTTAACAAAAAGTCACATCTGTACTGAATTTTCCAAAGGTAGGATTGAATCTGTTTTCAGACTACATCTCCGATTCAAAAAATTAGAATAATGAAAGAAAATATGGTCAAGGGAATTGCAAATCTAATTTATCAAATAAATAATCAATGATATCAAATATAAATTATCATAATACAAATCTGCATATTTTGTAGATTATAAAAATATGAACATATTACAATGAAATAGAAAATATATTTAAAACAGCAAGTGAAAAAAAATTCAAAATATTAGAATACTTCATAACATGGTTCAAAAAATTAGAATAATGTAAATATATTGTAAATATATTAAATTGTGTATTTAATTTGTGTAATTAATTTGTGTACAATTTAATATATTTAATATATTGTAAATATATTGTACTTTTCACATTTAATATCCCACAATTCACTAAACTTTTTAACTTCCTCTATTAAAAGTTCTGTGTCTACACTTTCAGCCATTTTGTTTTTGCGGCAAAATGTCGTCCGTGTGAATAGCGCAGTTGAAATGAAGGTACTTCTAAGCCGTTGTCGTTCGTGTGATGAAGCAGTACACGGGGTAGAAAAACCGGTCGTTGCGAGGCCGCAGCGACGCCAACGTCCGTGTGAATCTGTTAGTTCAACTCTATGTACTTCTAATCACAACTGCGGTGCCGCACCGGCGCCGCATCGCTCGTGTGCACCGAGCCTTACACCGCATTTACACAGTCGCTCTAGCGGCGCGGCGAGTAGAATCGCGGGGGGAGGGGGGGGGGCGAATGTGTGAACGGTGTGCTCGCAATTTCTCCTCCCCAATCGTGGCGTTCGCTTTGGGAGCGGTTTTCTGGCACTAGTCAAAGGGGCGAATGGCGCCGTGAGGGTCAAAGGGCGAAATGGCGTCGGGAAGTCTTGTTCACAGCAAGAGGCGCGATTGTGAGAACGGTCACTCTCGTCGATGCAGGAACGTGTCGAATATCTTGCGAATGTCTATGGGTGGCGAGCGCGAATGTATAAATGCGGCATAAAACAGTGAAGCACAATGTTACTTAAAGATTGCAACATTTGATGTGGCCAAGCAAAAGAGACTGCAATTTTCGGTTAAAGATAACTCTATATAAACGATAAAAAAAAAAACTTATTACCAATAATTAATTATTGTAAACAAAAATGCAGCCAAGAAAAAGAGACTGCAATTTTCGGTTGAAGATAACGATATATAAATGATAAAAATAACTTATTACCAATAATTAATTATTGTAAACAAAAATAATTATTAATAAGCTATAATGTATTAACTTTATTAATAGTTATATATTATTTTCCGCCATAGAAGTTGAGAAATCAAGATCGGTAGAATTTAAGACTCAATTTCCATTTTTACTTTCTTTGGTCAAAGGGAGGGAAGATAATTTAGAAATAAATATATAGAGATCCAACTTTATGCTGACACGTGTTCGTGAAGAAGCACTTTTAATATTACACATTGGCACATCCGAGATTCTAACACGAGCCCCCTTAGTGAAAGCTAGAGACCCTGGCCACTGTGTGATGCGGATGGTAGCTTTGCAGGATTTTGAAAGAATATCCTTGTCATGCTATACCACGCTTACCACCTGTGAGAAAGAATAAGATCGTCTGACTATGTTTACTCTACGACTAAAAGGTAACTTCTTGAAAGTTTCCTGCTTTTATGCTTCTCCCTCTTTCCAAAAAGGAAAGAAAAACATATAAACGATAAATTTTCTGACGTGCAACTTTTATACAGAACAAGGCATGATAACATTGTTATCTGTTCTAACGTCCCAATCTCTTTCAGCCAAGTTCAATCTTTTAAAAAAAGTATTATTAATTATACTTTTTCTCTTTTTTAAAAATGATCCATAACAGAAGAGATGTTTTCATCTGTACTAATAAAGGGACAAGTGAATGTCGAGAGATCACGTGACCGTAACTCATCCGGGCGGGCCACTCCTCGAAAAAAAATGGCCGACAAATATACAGGAAAATCGGTGTATTTTTTTTCTCATGAAAGTACATAAATGCTACATATTTGGAAAGAGCTTCGAAAACTGATAATTTTTTCTGCGTACACTTATTCTGTTAATTCAATAGTTTTAGAGATATTTTCACTCTAAAATCACTCACTGCTGAGAAACCAAATCATCTGGAGCAGTGGTGCTGCCATCTGTCGGCAGCGACGGGAATGAAAATTGAAATGAATTAATTCACTTGAATTTAATACATTTGTAGGCTTTTTTTTCTTTTGTGGGGCCCGAAGTACATAAATATGTTACACGGATGGCTTGAGAGTAGCTAGGCGAAGCCCGGCTAGTCTCCAATAAAACTACATTTGGAATGAACTATTGGAACAAAAGTAATTTTAACTTTGTGTATGAATGTTCTGGGGGTAATTTTAACTTCGCCAAAATAACCAATTTCAAATGTAACAATTATAATACATTTAGGGGTGTTTGAGTGAGTCGTTAAATATTACTATATTTAAATATGAAGGGGATTCTACGGTAGCTGAATAAAAGTTCAATTTTTGTTGTATGTTTTTATTCTTGAGATGAAAGACCTTAAATACCCTTTGGTTATAAGGGGAGAACATGATCGAGATATATGATTATCAAAGTAACGATGAACTGAACAAAAGGACTGTCAAAACAATTTATTACTTTAGAGGAACCAAAGTGACAGGAACATATGACATGTATATTTACTTTTGACAGTTCAAAAAAAGAAGGAAAGATGTCATTTTTCATTTCGCAAATGATTCATTGCTTAAGCAAAAGTAAATGTTTGATGAAAGAGGAAAAAAAAGAGGTTTGGTAAGCTATAAAGTTCAGACACCTTTGCAAAGATTAATTTTAGAAAAATACCGAGGTTAATGTAATGACATTTTCTGGGCATTTTTAAAAGTATGAATGCTACTTACTGTTATCAGTGATTGCCACTTTCAGAAATTATTAAAGAATGTGTATTTTGAATAAATAATCTGAAGTGTTATGACATTTTGCAGCAGTTCATTTATTTCAAAAGGTTTGATTCTGAACGGATTCGATCTTTTATAAATGCCTAAGGATGTCACTAAAGCAATTGTTAAAAAATGAAAATACAGAAAATTTGAAAGCTATTAAAAAACCCGTTTAACCATCTTTATGTATATTTTACAGGACGTAAATATTCTTTTGAAAATTAGAGAAATGCATACCAAGACCGTTGGAAA
Source organism: Dolomedes plantarius (assembly GCA_907164885.2). Lineage (NCBI taxonomy): Eukaryota > Metazoa > Arthropoda > Arachnida > Araneae > Dolomedidae > Dolomedes > Dolomedes plantarius. The sequence continues at coordinate 164,956,664 of OU015492.1, forward strand.
AACACATGAAAGAATTATACGTTTATTTCTGGAGAGTGAAAGAGCTGAGAACATAATTTTAATCATACTTTTCTTGCTTCGTATGGAAGTTCACCTAGAGGCAGGCGAGTTGAAATTCTTGGGAGAAAATTTGAGTGCGACTTCAAAGGATAATGTTACATTTGAATAGAACAAGTTACAGGCTGCGTTGAAAATTAAAAAAAAATAAATGCATAAAATTCGTTCCGAGAGTAATCAAGCGACAGTCGACTTCTAAACTTTGAGAATTGCGTGACTGCTTTACACCTTGATTTGAGTGAAATATATATTAAATGTTTTTTTCTAAGTAAATGATATTTTTTCACGCTTATTTTTAAGCTGAAAATTAATTTTTTGTCAAAAGATATTATTTTCCCAAATTATGCGGGAGAAATATGTATTTTCTCCTACTTTAAAAAAATCAGTTGTTCAAATTTAAATGTGGTCATTTCAGAGAAAAGTGCGAAATTAATCTGATGTATCTAGAATGTAACTAGAAGATCTAGTTACTGGAGAAAGAAATTTCAATTTATGAAATAGGATACTCTCTTATACTCTCTTTTGAAACTAACCGAGGGACCATTTTTTTTCCTTAAGATATTAATCTAGACTATTTTAGTGCCAATGAGTCAATAAAAAGTTTTTAAAATTAAAAAAAAGTATTATCATATGTTACATAACGTATACAGGTCTCAATTTTAAGGATCATTTGAATCTTCTTTTTTATGAAATACTATGATTTGAATCTTATGTTCAGATAAGCGCAACAAAATTTACAATAGATCAAATTTAACATTTTACAAATTTCTCTGTAAAAATTTAATAAGAAAATAGCTTTTCTGCCTTGTTCAGACCAGCATTTTTGAAAATTTCAGCAAAAAAAAATTACAATGGCGTTTTGTCATTCGAAAAAGACAATATCTTTGAAACGAGAGTCATTGAACACATATTAAGAGCACGTTGAAATTGTACTTCAAGCAAAGGGATATTTTTAAAGTTAGTATAACAGGACTAATTCTTAAGAGTCAGTTTTCTATTGGCTCATACTCACAAGTAAAAGCAGACTTCTTTAATAATTTTCAACTGCCAGAGTAAATTCTTCTTTATTTGCTTTTATATCTATATCACTTACTATTTTTTCTTTCAGCAAACTCATTTAGAGAGCAGTATTTAGCGTAATTTATAAACAAAATTGACAAATTTATTTCTTTAAATTATGAACCAAATTTCGCTTAAGATTTAGAATTATTTCGTCAGACATTTGCCTATTCAATTATTTTTAATTACTTTAAATTAAAGATTATATCTCTTGTAAATTTTCAAACATCTGAATACAAATAAAGTTAATAAAATAAACTTCATTCAAATGTTCGTAATAAAGAAATAAGATTTTCCTTCATGCCTACGGAAGACGTTTTATGACTAGGTCACCTAAAAAACTTCAAGAAAAGTGATTCACGTGTATGAAAAGCCGAGAATCTGTTTAAAAAAGGTCGGCACACTTCTGTAAATTGTCCTCTAGCGGAATTGAAAATGTCAAAACCTGCTGTGAAACTATCATGACTTTTCCATCATTGTATGATTTTGAGTAGGAAGCAGAGATATTTAGAATGTAATCTTACATTTTACATTTATGACTTCTTCAAACGTCTTGTTCAAGAATATCAGGAGTTTATTTTTATCTACAGGGGAATGAGAAAGGCTGCATTAATCTGTGGACAAATATAGAAATGCCTGACGCAATGATTACAGATTCATATATGGCGTGATGTAGTTTCAAAGTTAAGAGAAATATCATCAGAGCAGATGGATAATTTCGGATAGTTAAAGGAAGAAGTTTGTGAAACGAGTGATTTGTTCGATCTAGGATCAAACTTGATTGAATTATTGTCATCTTGTCAGTTTAATAGTATGTAAAGTGAGTTGCTGGTTTAAAAAAGTTGAATTAGCCCAGGGCTTAATAACCTATGGGTCGCGTCTCAAAAACGGGTCAATTGGCATATTTAGTGGGTCGGAGACTAATTATGCAGACCAATGACAACTACAACAACAGAAGAAGATAGTTTTCACATGGTAGATTTTTTTTCAAGCACCTCGCTACAGTCTTAACAAAAGCACTGAGTCTTTGTGTGCATGTCTCTGGTTGAAGTTTTAAAAAGAAAAAGGCCAGCATTAGGAAAATAAGTATCAAACATTCTACTTCCCTTTGCAAAAACGTACATGTATGACACAGGGTATTTTCACGCTAACTGCAACAAAAACCAAATTACGAAGCTGAATGTAGCCGGAGGAATTTGCAGCTTATCTAATATAGCGTCAAGATTAGACGAGCTTTCAAAAGTTATTCAAAGACAAGTTACACATTAATAAGATTTAATGTGTTATTACCAATATAAGTACTGAATTTTGTATTATTGAAATTAATTTAATTTTATTTGTATGCTTTATTTTATTCACCTTAAATATCACCCTTATCGAGGTCACAGGCCTGAAAGGTTAAGAAACGCTGAATAACTATTAGAAATTGCTAATTTTAGCAGGAAATAAGAAAATTCACTTTAATTAACATTATTTATGGCAATTAACGTTTTAAAAAATTTATTTTATGGGCAGTTGGCGATATAGTGGACAAAATAGGCCAAATTAGGTGGAAAAAAATTGATAAACGCAAACTTTCTAAAATCCCTTTTTTACACAATAATTTTTACGCACTCTATAAAATTGTGCGATCTGTAGCTTCGAAACAAGAATTTTTGATTAAGAATCATAATTTATAATAATAAAAATTATATGAAAATCTGTTCTATTGAAGCACTAAAATAATCTAATACCGATTTTCTTTTTTTCGTTTTTACGTTTTAATTTTTTTCAAAATCTACGTATCAAGGAAACGTCTGTCATGCTAAAAATAGATTAAAAGAAAGTGTATGCAGATGTTGCGTTAAGTGACCCAACTTATTTATCACTTGGTAGAAATGCATTGTTATAAATGTTTACCAAATTTTGTGTGTGTGACTTCCTCAAAATATGAACTATTTATATTTCGTAATCTAGGGGAAATATTTCTTGCTTCATTCATTCGGAAAATTTGGCAGAAAGTTGTCATTGTTGAGTGTCACTTTCTTTGATTGCAATCTTCTCCTTTATTATTATTATTATTATTATTATTATTATATATATATATATATATATATATATATATATATATATATATATATATGGGGGGGGGGTTGCGTTCAAATCATGGACCCTAAAAAATCCTTGAAAAATAGTAGGGGTCACTTAAATTGCAGATCCATTTCACAGTGTTTGAGCAAGATAAATATACAGAGCTATTAACAAAAGCACCGAGTCTTTGTTTACATTCTGGTTGAAATTTTAAAAAGTGAAAAGCCAACATTAGGAAATGGAGTACTAAAAGTTCTACTCCCCTTTGCAAAAACGCAAATGTGCGTGTTTAATATTTAATATTAAAAACTATGTATAAAGAATTGTTTTCGCACGATGCAGTCATCTTGATTTTTTACTATAGTTACTATTAATGTAAAATTGTCAGATAAAATCTTACAGTTTTAACTTTCTTATTCTTTTAATGCATATTTAAAATGTAAATCTCACCACATTGTTGTGTATTAAAAAGTAAGCAGCGAAACTGAATGGATGAAGCACAAGGCTTTAGATCAATATGTAAAACATACCTGAAAAAATTATGTGCTAATATGTGATTGATATTGATAGACTTTACTAATGGGAAATTTTTATATTACCATTATAAACACATAATTTTTCCTATCAAAAATATTTTAAGCTTTTTTTAAAGATAAAAGGTTGCTTATTATTGCTAAAATTAAAAATTAAATTTATAGTAAAATATTTCTCTCATGAAAGGGTCCGAATAGGGGTTTTCAAAGTTTCAGAACCACTAGCCTAAATGAAGTTAAAGCGATGCGCACCGGTATTTCCACTTCTATGTCTGTCAATTATGTTGTCTTCAGTGTACGCAGCTAAAAGCTGGTATTTAGAGCAAAAACGACAAAAAGAAATTCCGTGCCCTAAGTTTCATTGTTCCTTTAAACATGTCCGTCTTGGAGTCATCAACAGAATTAATATGCTTTAACGTAGGTTTACGTTCCTCCATAACGGTCCTCCGGAAAGCAATATTTCAGATGTCCTACGTCGCGAGTTATAATTTTGGCAGAGCGCCAAATCCAGTATGTATTGCTTGGGCAATGAGTAAACAGTTAAACAGAAAAGTACCAAAATGCGTCAAACATAACACATACATACATACACAGTGCGTCAAATAAGTTTTAAGACTGGGTCTGAAAAAAGAAATGAAAACAAGAAATTAATACCTGTTTTGGTTTTTTATTCAAAATAGGACCCTTCTGCTTCAATGCACTTTTTACAGCGATTTAATAATGAATCGAAAGCCTGTTGTAAATCACTTTGTGGAATGGCCTGAAAAGCACGCGTCAAAGCTTCTTGTATGGTCGAAATAGCCTCAAAATACCACCCTTTTAACTTCATTTTGAGTTTTGGGAATAAGGAGTAGTCACAGGTTGCTAAATCAGGTGAATACGGTGGATGGTTCAACACACAGACATTATTTTTTGCCAAAAATCGACTAACAATAAGGCAGGTGTGACTGGGTGCATTGTCGTGTAACAAACACCAACTGCTTTCAGTCCAATAGTCTAGACGAATGCGACGATTTCTGGCCATCAAACGCTTTGAAACAGCTAAGTAGTATTGACCGGTAATTGTTTGTCCAGTTGGAAAAAATTCTTTTTGGATAATACCTTTACTATCAAAGAATGTAATGAGCATTGTTTTGATTTTGGATGGAACTTTTCTTGTTTTTTTGGCTTGTGGTGAATTTGGTGACTTCCATTCCGCACTTTTTCGTTTTGTTTCAGGATCATATTGGAAACACCAGGTTTCATCACCTGTAACAATGGACTTCAAGAAGTTTGAATCGTTTTCAGCGGCTGAAATAATGTCTCCGCAATGTGCACTTCTCATTGCTTTTTGTTCAGGGGTTAAAGTTTGTGGAACAAATTTAGCACACACTTTTGCTTTGTCAAATCTTCATGCAGGATGGTTCGAATTGTACCTTTGTTGATGTTTAAAGAGTCTTCCATCATTCTCAGTGATGCACAGCGATCGTTTGTTACGAAATTTCGTACTTTCTCAATAACTTCAGGTCTCCTAGATGAAATTGGTCTTCCACTATGCTGATCATCTTCTACCGTATCTCTTCCGTCCAAAAAACGTTTGTGCCACACAAAAACATTTCATCTACTTAAACAACAGTCACCGTAAACTTGTTTCATGAGTTGGTATGTTTCCGAAGTACTTTTACCAAGTTTTGCGTTAAATTTAATTACAGCTCTTTTCTCCATCTTAAAAAATCAACATGAAAAATATTCACATCTGCAATAAACGCTCGCCTTCTCTCAACTACTTAACGAAATGCGCACAACTTGTTAGCAGTGTGCCAGCAGACGATGGACGTTATGACGCATGCGGATTTATACTCACAGAGCCTTTACAACCTGCGCTCTGGGACGAGTCTTAAAACTTATTTGACGCACTGAGTATATACATATACACGTGCAACATACACGTACAACGTCAAACATAACACATACATACATCTATACGTACAAAAGAGGTAAGCAACGATGAGTAATCCTACGTTAATAACCCGCGGTAGTTTCGTTAGAAGAGACTAACTAAAATTCATTTTTTAAAAATTTTGCATAAGCTTATACATTTTTCATGTTACTTTGGTTTCAGCTTGTCAATGCACTATGTACTATGTCGTTATTCACTATGTAGTAGAGTTCCTGCATCAATGGATTACGTAAGGAAATTACATTTTGTATAGAAATCCTCCACTTTGTGGGATTTCCAATAAAACTCTAAACGATATTTGCATTCAATTTTATCCCCATATAACAAAACAATTTCTATGTAAGAAAATTTTTCGAAATGTTTTTTTTGTATTTTCTTATAACTGTTTTTGACTTCAGAAGTTTTGCTTTGCCATTTTTTAGTATAATAGTGGTTCTTGTGCTTAGGTGTGTGGGAATTCCCGAAATTCGTAAATAAATATTTTATGAACAAATTGATTTTGAAAAAAAATTCCTATTCAGAGCAAGGTAATGGATTATTTTAAATTTTTGATATCAAATGGAAGGTGAAACTTCTGAATTATGAAATACATTTTATTTCTGTAGAATTTTGAAAAATGTCGTTATCATTGTTTGTTTAGTTTGTTTTACGTAATATCTTTTCCTATATGCTTTCATTTTTTGCATTTAAATTTATATAATTTTTGGTCAATATTTATTATTAATCAATTTTTTTCTATAGAATAAATCCACGCACATTTATGAGAAAGGAATTTACTAGGAATTTACTCGAACACTTGATATTTTATAATATCATAACTAGCAGTTTAGTTTAGATTTTTTCATTACTTTTAACGTAGGATCACGTTCGTCAATAACGGTGCTCCAGGAAGAAAAAAAGCGTCCTGCGTCGCGAGTTATAATTTTCTCAGCGCACCAAACCCAGTAGCAGTAAGTAAATAGCATTTTGTAAGCAGTTAAACAGAAAAGAACCAAAATGCGTCAAAAATAAAATAAATAAATAAAGAGGTAAGCAACGATAAAGTAATCCTGCTTTAATAATCCGCGGTAGATTCGTTAGAAGAGACTACCTAAAATATTTTTTTTCTTTATTTGATTATGCATTCACAAAAAAAAAGTTCTGTTTTGCAATATTTTTATTACAAAGTTTCCAAGAAGAAAGATATGATTTTACAGCTTAAACAACCGATCTATCTGAATATTTGTTGTGTGCTACAGAGTCCTTTTATCAAAAAATTTGTTACGCCAAAATTAAATCCTTTTTTTTATGTAGGACTTCTTCTCCTGTTAAAAATTAAGAACTATCAGTGATGACTCACTTTTGATTAAATTCTCTAACGAGTTATTTTTCTCAATCACTGATCTGCATCAAGATTTCATTCATTATTCTCTCTATATTTACCTTCCCACAAGCACATTCTCAACGAATGTAAGACAAATGAACGCAGACTTATTAGCTAATGACCAGGGATGTATACAGAGATGAAAATCATCACCTTTTTGAATGGAGAAACTGGGTGACCCCGTTGGAGAACACATTGCTCAACAAGAAATCTCCTTGTCACTTTCCTGCTTCTTCACATAAATCAGTGATTACTCTCGATTATCATAGTTGAGAGTGCCGGTTCTGAAAACACGTCATACAATCGATGCTTGGTTTGCATCATTAGTAATCACCAGTTCATCAGTCAGATCTCGGGAATTCATTCTACAGTGTGTTAAGTCTGCTGTGTACTAACCATACGGATTCGCTCTCCTCAATGTTGAACTATGGGCAAAATTTATCTACTATTGACAGCTACATAAATGTTGATAATCCAATAAAAAGGGTATTTTCAGATAGAGTGAACTTTTCTGCACCTTGCAACAGAATTCCTCTTTAAAATTTCGTCCGCTAAAGGAATTTATGAGTGTTTAAAACACACTATACCAGATTTATTCTCCAAATAATTTAAATTTTAAATTATTATTTGTATTTTCATTAAACTAAAAATACCCCAAAGTGTAAAATTTCTTTCTCTGTTGCAGAGTACAATTAAAAAGAAAAAACAACTTTAAATCCAAGTCGGCAATCCTTGGAAAAAATTTCTCTGTAGGTTAATATTGAGGTGAGCGAATCAAATAGGGTTTGTGCAAACCTAACTTAAGCCAAACATGAATGGTCTGTTGTTTAGAAGTTCTAATTAAAAGATACTCCGTGAATATCTGAGAGTGAGCATTAAAAAATCCTATATATAAATTTCAGTTACAGTTAACTCCGATCATAATATTGACATTTTTGGACGGTCTTTAATCATGAGCTTCTCAAGGACAGCTTTCTGAACGAAGAAAGCTATGTTTATAAGTAGTGGAAGAAAAGAAAAAGTAATATATTCGAATGACCAGTATGATCAATGTTGTTATAACCAGGGTCCACTGAACAACTTAATGTTGGGAACGAACATCTAAAAATTCTTTCCGAAAGAAAATGACAGCAGTATCTCTTTCTTTGAAAAAAGTGCGACTGTTTATTATTCATTCTGTTACGGATGAAACGAATGCAAACTGGCAACCTCAAAATTGTGAACTTTTTTGGTTTTATTTTTAACAGTGTTAATCATTTCATTTATCCTCCATCAAAATTAGAGAATGAAAAAAGTTATTAGCGATCTATTTCTTATTCATAAAAGATTATTAAATGGCAAAATTTACAATATTAATGGAACATATCAAAGATACCAGGCTTCTTGGAGGAAAACTTACAATCAAAGATGATTCCAATCTGCATATAGAAATGCTGAGCAAAGTTTTACTTTTTCGGTTAGACAGAGATCTCTATTAGAGTTTCCCAGTACACATAAATCTGTCAGTACACCGTAAAATTGTTGCAGTGGCTCTGTTATAGAATTAAAATTCTTAATTCGGAAAGGGAATGGAAGGAGGAGAAAATGTTTATAAAGATTCCGGTTTATTAATCCGGGGGCTCGGCCCCTTAGAAAAGAGCCGCCCAGAGGGGGGGGGGGGACTGGGGCACTTTGCCCCGGGCCCCCAACTGCCGGAGGGGCCCCAAAAAAATTTAAAAAATTTATTTATTAGATTTCCTCAGAAAATATAACAAGAGAGCAGTGCAATGAAATATAATAATTATGTTAATCATTCATGTAATAAAATTTTAAGTATGAGTAACTTAATTTGTATGTGTGTTTTCGTCTCTTTGCATTTTTTATTTTTCTTGGGGCCCCCAACAGAAATTTTCCTCAGGCCCCGTAAAGTCTCTGGGTGGCCCTGCCTTAAAAGAATCATGTGTGGTTTATTTTAGGGAGAGAGTCAACGTGGCTATGTGTATTGTTACCTAGTAATTAATGTATATTTTCGCGAATGCCATAGGATAGGGAAGTTCACCTGTTTCTTTGCTACTACGCAAGATAGTCATTGGCAAACACTCGTGTTCCAGTGAACATTCAGAATACCTGAAACTGTATTCATGAATTATAGAAAAGGTTTGCTATGTATGACTAAATTCCTAAGTTCAAAATATATATCCACTAGTTGGTACCCGTCAAAACATGACGGCTAGATAGTAAATAAATGTGTTAATACACAAACTATACTCAACATATCCTTGCCAAATGTTGAATATCATAATAATGCACAGAAACAAATTAATGTGTTTAAGCGGCCTCGTGCTTAGAGAGTATCTAAAGCCAGATTTAAAATTGTTACTGAGCATGCGCAGAAAGCAATTTTTTTAACTAAATTATTGCTAATTAAGCAGCGCGAAATAAACAGTTCCCATGAGGTTTAATCTTATATTTCACAACCATAATTATCACAAAAATAAAAATGGCAGAGAGAGATCTAAAGAGACTCCTCGGAATAAATGTGTTTATCATTAAAGCATGTCACTGAGCTTGCGCAGAAATAAATTTTAATTGTAAATTGTCACTAATTAATAGAAATTGCGGTTACAAAAACAAAATTTGACTAATCTACAGATTACAATCTTTCGTTTAATACCAAAATGAAGTAAATTGATGCAGTAGTTTTCTCTCACAGACTGCCAAAAAAGTCGGCTTAGTAACTTAAATATATAAATTTGCATAAACCAGTAAAATTGTTACAATTTTTTTTTACATTAAATATTTGGCCTTTATATTAATAATAATTATTCTTTCTGTATTAAAAATTATATTTCCTAATGAGAGTAAATAAATCATAATGGTATCGATGAATTAACATTCAAAATTGGAAAACGTCATCCATCAATAATGGTGAAATAACAGCTTGGGGACAATTTTAATATTTTCGTTGACAGTGATGTAATGATAGCTATGTATCTACAAGTTGCGCCGATAAAGTAACCGGACAGTTTTTTATAAATAAGAAAAATCTTACTCACCTTCAAGTAAATTAATCTCCTTCAAAATAATCGCCAAGGGAGTCTATACAATTTTTCTAACATTTCTTCAAGTCATCGAAACACCGTTTATAGGAGTTGGAACTAACCGTTCGCAAAATACGCGTAACATTTGATTTAATATCCGAGACGTTTTCAAATCTCCGTCCTTTCATGGTTATCTTAAGCTTCGGGGAAAGGCTGGCGATAAGTCGGGAGAATATGGAGGGTGATTTATCGCTGTAATTGAATGCTTAGTAAGATATTGTTGTACAGAAATTGCTGTATGGGGCCCAGCATTATCATGTAAAAGAAATCATTGCCCAGAATCAAACAGTTCCTTCCTAACTCGCCTTATCCTGTTTCTTAATCGAAAAAGCCTCTCCTTGTAAAAGTACTGATTAATTGATTGATTTTCAGGAACAAATTCGTGGTCAATAAGTCCTTTGTAATAAAAAAATGCAAAATCCATGAAGGGACAGAGATTTGAAAATGTCTCGGATATTAAATCAAATGTTACGCGTATTTTGCGAACGGTTAGTTCCAACGTCTATAGACAGTGTTTCAATGACTTGAAGAAACGTTGGAAAAATTGTTTAGACTCCTTTGGCTATTATTTTGAAAGAGATAAATTTATTTGAAGGTGAGTAATATTTTTCTTATTTACTAAAAAATGTCCGGTTACTTTATGGGTGCACCTTGAATAAGGCTTGTTTTATAAATAGAGATGATATTTTAGTAAAGGTCATAGAATAAGGTATGTAAAATATTACGATACGAAAAATATTTCAATATTGGAACGTTATCCAAAACAATTTTAAATCTGTTGTTGTTTTCCTTTCAGATAATTTTGTGAGCATCTGGTAAAGCGAATATGTAATTTATATGTAATATGCATGGGTTTGTTTACCGACGAAAAGCAATTCCACATTAAATGGATTACGTACATGATAATAAACCTTTTGTTGACTGGAAACTCGTTTTCCGCTGTCTGTTATTTTTCTTTCTGGTAATAACTGACTGAAAACAAAAGCATAGGGAAGTGAAGCTAAAAACAGATGATCAAGAAATCTCCTGCTATTGTTATTGAAATCTAGTTTAAATTTATCATCTGTTTTGTTGTCGAATTTACGCAAATCTTCAGATGCGGTTTATCAAAAGTGTTAATCTTTGTTCTCAAAAGAATGTATGATGCTACAGGCATGGTATATTTAACTCAGATTGCGAATATATTAACCGGTAATGACTCTTCTTGAAATAGTTGCTTAAACTGAAGCTAATCATACATTTCATTTTATTTTTAAAGGAGGAACATGAGAGTGCAGAGTTTAGATATATCAAGCTTTGAGTATCTTTGATTATCATTTTGATTTATCAACATTTATTTGGTTACGAAAGCAAGCAAAAGTCCGCTGAATAAAACGTGATACCATTAAACTGCTTATAAATTTAAAGTTGTATTAGTGCAATACATACATACATACATATATATACAGTAGAATCTCGACCTATCGTTTTTCAAGGGACCGACTGATCTGAACGATAAATGCGGGTAAACTATAGATGCGGGAACACAGCAAAGAAACTTGATCGTTGGGACTGGATGAAATAAACGACACATACGGGAAAACGATGAATCGCGGAACGATCGATAGAGATTCCACTGTATATATATATATATATATATGTATATATATATATATATATATATATATATATATATATATATATATATATATATATATATATATATATATATATATATATATATATATATATATATATATATGTGTGTGTGTGTGTGTGTGTGTGTGTGTGTGTGTGTGTGTGTGTGTGTGTGTGATAATATAACTAACTACCTATAATCGCACATTCTGAACTTTATCTCTGTTCTGGTAACCCCTCTTTCTTTTCTTTGGCGTAAACGCCGCGCCTTTCCACACACTAACTTCCTCCGCCAATTCTGGCAACATCCCTGAGCTAATTGTATTTTGGCTCTCTTACGAGGAGACGCTGGACTGACTCGAAACGAATAAGATGTGTTGCTTTACTCGTTAATAAATTAGTTTGTTCCTGAAGCTGACTTTATTATTTTCCGGCCACGATGTAAGCTCCTATTTCATGAGATGTCCATTCCGGACATTTCATTCATATATATATATATATATATATATATATATATATATATATATATATATATATATATATATATATATATATATATATATATCCTTAGATTTTTTATGTGCATCTACTTTCAAAACTTGAAGTATATATTTTTAGGAAATTCAATCACGTACAGTCAAATAAATAAACGAAAACGGAACCTTATAGAATTAAAATTTTTCTCTTTGATAGTTTTAAAAAAATTACAACATTATAAAACACATTCCTAGGCTATAATAAAAAACTATAATATTACAATAGAAATTTTGAAGATTGCTATAAATGTCTGTTATCTATTAGTGAAAAAATTAATTTCAATTTCGATAGTGTGAAAAAAGTATTCTCAATTCTGAGGAATTCTCAAAGGAAGCAAAACAGGGCAAATAAAAATACAAATTTACTGTAATAAAGGTGTTTTAAAGCTCATTCTTTTTATCATTTTGCTTCTTGTTCAGCGTCAATATATTTCTTCTCTTTTAAACTGGTACTCAGACATCAGACTGGTAAATCAGACATTAGAATATTCATAACAGAAAAATATTAAGTTAACTAACCTTACTGCTTAATTTTAATCCCTGGATTAATTGACATGGAATAAAGAGATTATTGCCAAGTTCAGTAGGCCTACGGCAGCTGTACTAAATTGCCATGTAATTATCTTTTACGAAGGTCATAAAATGTTTTAAGACGTGTGAACAAATACGAAAGGGATAACACTATTCATTAAGACTTTATCGTATTAAGTACGCTGAAAAATTATTTTTAAAAAAATTATTTTAATTATTAACTTGTAAAAAGTTTTTATTTTCCAGGAGGCGTTACTATTTTTCCTCTTTTGTCAAGTGCAGTATAATGTGCAGAAAATCGGGAAAGTTAGGAAATGACCACGAAATTCACGAATTTTTATCACAAAGACTTTATGTGGATTTGAACCAAAGGTACGCATTCATTAAATAATTTAATAGATATGCTCGTTTGTACGGTAGTCATGGCAAACGAATGTTAGGTTCGCGCCCGACTATTGGAAAAACTTGGATGAACCGTTGCTAAAATACATTGGGCAAAATATCATGTGGTAAAAAAATTCAACCCAGAGAAAATAGAAAAGAATTAAACAAATTGAGTATAAGAACGGACAACATTTTTTGTCATTAGCCTCACAAAGGAGGAGTTAAGTATGAGGAATTGTATTCCAAACGATATTTCCTTACATCGCATCGCCGAGACTGTTCACTTAAAAAAATGGCGGCTCAAGGTTAAGAGACTGGGTTCGATCTCCCAACAACCCTAGAATACTCCATAATATTTACTGATCTTGCCGCAAAATAGATTCAGAAAAATCTTTGCAACATATAGATATAAACTTGCATACAGGAACTGAATTACTCATACACAAAATGTATAGCAGAGGAATTTTAAAAGCGTGCACCTGAGCTGAAAAATTGTCAATTTATATCAGTTACTCAAGTTCAATACGATAACAACGTTTCTTTATTTTCTTTCTCTTTCTTTTTACTGTTTTGCTTTATTTTGTTCTTGACCTTCGATGGCCAACCTGACGCTTTTATTTGGCATGGCTGCAATTACGTCGGTTTCCTCCAACGTTTATATTTACCGAGGCCAACTAGAAAGCAAATGCCGTACAGACAAAATTCTAAAATGTAGATTTATTACAGAGGAACAAACTCAAATTATGAGGCTAGAAAAAGTAATATATATATATATATATATATATATATATATATATATATATATATATATATATATATATATATATATATAAATATAATGATTTTTATATTAACCCTCAAACCGGCCCACCGGTCATTATGACCGGTTGGAACTAAGCGTTCGAACTAAGCGTTGGGTGGGGCAGGAGTGAGGAGAGGCGTGAACGCTTTGCTGGCTTTGACATCCTCAGTCAGTTCCTGGACATCAGGGAGAGCACATCAGGGTTTCTCAAATGCTCGCCATTTGCCAGTAAGTTGCAATTTTGTAAAAGTATGGTGGTCAAAATGACCGGTAGACCTGTTATTGCCACTGAGCAATAACAGGCGTACCGATCCTGATAGGGATTTCAGTGTTCTGTGCGATTTTTAAAGTATCCTGTGAATCCTTGACATCACTCTTCTCTACCTCAATCACTGGCAGGCTAATTTTTCGAGCAATTATGTCTGAGAAATATTGTGCAATTCTTTTAAGAGCCCTGCGATTTGATGATGTAGATACCAGATCAAAATAAATTAAATAAATTGAATAAATAAGTGTAGATGATTTTTTCCCTCACTATTCATCACTAATATAAATCAAACAACCCTGTGCACAATATCTACATGCAGTTCCATCGTAATAACGGAAAAATAACAGCTTTTTAGGCTTGGGTCAATTTGACCGATAGTCCTGATAGTGGCAAAAAATTCATGGGCTGGTTTGAGGGTTAATAATCTGACTTCTCCATGTTTCTGTAAAACATAATTTATTCGATTTCTAAAGATGATGTAATTCTCATAAAGATTGCAGTACTTAATCCCTTTGTTCCCCTATAGACAGAGAAAGATCCTTATAGACTTAAGACAAACCCAGTCTAGGGAGACTGAGCCGATAAGAATCATTGGACACGCCCTAGTCCACGACGTAACATAACGTCATAGGGAATAACCTTTGCATCATCTCTTCTGTATTTTGCCGATATAAAATGTGAACACGGCTGAAAGCCGCGCCTTTATTCTGATATTGTTTGTTACATTTCATATATCACTAGGTCTAGATTCCCTCCCTATGGGGAACTCCATATGAACAACAATTAAACTAATAGCGAATTCACCTGTTTACTGCGTCCCAATAACGAACTCTTTTCCAGCTGCTTCTACAAGACATGATATGTCATATATATATATATATATATATATATATATATATATATATATATATATATATATGCACAAAATAAAACACTGTATTTACTATGTATAATAATAATAATAATAATGATAATAATGATAATAAACCGGAGATAATGTTCACATTACATCCGAATCGGAGTGGTGATTCAGCGTTACTCGTATAGAGATATTTTCAACCACTCTCAGACATTAAAAATTTCGGGGTTTATAGTTTTGGGGTCTATGATTGGTTAGAAAAATTTCGATGAGAGAAACGCTGACGCTTCGCCCCGGAAGCAATCTGAACAACGCCAGATACAACAAAAGAATCGACAAGAAATTTGATCAACGCGTCCATTAAATGCGTTGATGCCATGAAATCCATCATTTTGCGTTTGAGTGGTTAATTAAGATCTTTAAGTCCCAGGAGAAGCTTCGGATTTTCTTCTTTAAAAGTATGGATTGATCTCAATTCGAAATCAGATGTCTCCGCCCTGTGTTATTGCTGATCTTCGTGAAGCGGTGGAGGTTTAAATGAGGTGTCGTCATCTGCGTTCCATCATTTCTCAGTTTAACAGTTAAATCTGCCCATGGAGCCCTAACGTGCGCTTCGAGAAAAGAGTAGGAATTTCTTTAAATCTACAATGATCACACTCGAAACTGGATGCGGCCGCATCATGCCCTTGCTGAAGATATTCGCGATTCGACGGCGATTTACACGGAGTGACACATCATCTAAGCTGTAGCATTTTGATTTTACGGTAAATTCAGGCCCTGTGTTTCTAGGGCGCTCTCTGGAAAAGAAATACCCACAAATTTTCAGGTGTTCGGAATGAACACAGCTGAAAGCCTTTTTGCACCACATCGAGCTCGTGCCAAATTTTCGGTAATAGCTGCAGTTACTGTGCGCTGACGTCATCTGCGGTCCAGAATTTTGCGATTTAATGGTTTTTCAGCCTCTGGAATCCAACGGCCTGCTCTGGAAAAACAGCAATTATTTATTTCGTGTTCCGAATGATCTCAGCTCGAAACCGTATTTCACGAAACATCGCTGGTGTCCATCTTTGCGAAACGGGGACGAAATGTGATGATGCCATCTGCGCTCCAGCATTTGCGTTTGGACATGTAAATGTTTATATGTAAAATCTACAGATAAGCAATGTATTTTGAATACTTTATACGTCACAAAGACGTCTTTTTCGCACGGAGAAATTTTTGTATGCCTTAGGCTAAGACTCCTGGTGTTCTAGAAGACGCTCCCGAAAAAATATCAGTTTTTTAGGGGGTGATATTGGGGGGGAGGGGGTCGAAACTAGAAGTTGGCCCCCTGTGCTAGCGTCGAATTTCGCGAAGTGGCTGTGGTTTAATAGTAACGTCCTCCACCATCCGAAAGTTCACTTTATGTCATTTCACTTTTATGAAATGTTTATATCAATCTTGCTTTCGTTAAGCAAAATAAAAAAAAAATTTTTAAAAAAATGAGAAGAGGATATCCCCCCTTTATAAAAAAAGTAAACTTTAAAATATCATCCAAAATTTGTTTTACGCTGAAGAAATAAGACATTTGAGACCTTCCAATCATGAAACATTCAGCCAATGATAAATAGCTAAACGCAGTGGCACACCCAGGGGGGGGGGGGCTCAGGGGGCCCTGCCCCCCCAAAGAAGTAGAAATATTGATTTTGCATTATAAATATTTTTATTCGTTCATCTTTGCCCCCCCCCATGCATTATAAATATTTTTATCATTCATCTCGGTCCCCTCACAAGAAAAAATCCTGGGTGCACCACTGTCTAGACCAGGGCTTCTTAAACTTTTTTATATAGCGACCCCCTTCAAGCTTAGGAAATTTTAAACGACCCCCTCCTCCATATAATGAAATATATATTAACCGTAGATGTAGATGTAATATCGCACTATTTTACAATGTAAATAAAATAAGGATTAAAGAATACGTACCCATTCATTTCACATATATATAATTGGAAACGTTGACGGGATATCGGTCGTAATAAAACACAATAAATAGAATGACATAAAACTATATATATATTTATTCAATAGAAAAAATAAACTTTTGTAACAATTTTTTTATAAGAAAACATAAAACTATATCTATATATTCAATAGAAAAAATAAACTTTTGTAACAATTTTTTTAATAAAAACATATTATTAACATCAAACAATATTAATGTGACGGATGTGATTGTTTATTTTTACACAAATAATTAAATCTAGGCTAAATTTGAGTTATTGCAGATCGTAATAAATTTTCAACGTTTATTAAAGTTGAACGGTATTTTGATTTTATGTAAGTTAATGTGGAAAAGGCTGATTCACATAAATATGTTGTACAAAATGGCAGTAATTTATTCATTGCCATTTCCGATAGTAGGGGATATTCTGATTTGATTTCTATCCAAAATTCATGCACAGGCACTTGAGAAAATCTGAGTCGCAAGGTAGTATCACTTGTTAATTCGGCAAATTCTTCTTGTGCTTTGAAGTTTAAAAAATTAATTTCTTCCATTTCAATTGAAAATGGATTGCAAATCCATTGTTGTGTATCGATATCATTGGGAAAATACCTATGCATGTAAACTTCCATATCCTTCAAATGATTAACTATAATTTTTGTTATAGGAGTATCTTTTTTTGAAATATTGTTACTAATTATATACTCGTCAGTAAATGGAAACATTTCGAGCGATCCACTTTCCACTCTGTTCTTCCATATAAGAATTTTTTTAACAAAAGCCTCAAGTTTATTTTTTAACATAAACATATTAATGCAGACTCCCTGCATTGATAAATTCATATCATTGATTTTATCAAAAATATCTGCCAAATAGCATAGCTTGAGAAGCCATAAATTATCGTGAAAATAATCGGCCAAATTAGAATTTTGCTCTGTTAGAAATATAAGAACTTCATCTTTTAAAGTTAATAATCGTTTCAAACTTCGACCTCTTGATAGCCACCTAACTTCAGCATGTAGCAATAAACTTGTATAATCCGAATCCATATCAATGCACAAATTTTTAAACAATCGACTATTAAGTGCTCGACTTTTAATAAAGTTAATGATTTTGACTGCATCAAAAAACACAGTGTTTAATTCTGGTGCAATTTTTTTAACAACAAGTGCCTCTCGGTGAATCATACAATGTGTAAATGTAATATGATCATTTCCAGCTTTAACAAATGCTGTAAAACCAAGATCTTGTCCGGTCATTGTTGCAGCACCGTCCGTGCACACACCAACACAATTTTTCCAATTTAATCCTTCTTTTTCAAAAAACTCATTTACTTTTTTATATATATCTTTTCCACGAGTATGACCTTCCAGAGGACGACAAAACAGTATATCTTCATGAATGCTTCCCTCATAAATATATCTTACAAAAAGTAACAACTGTGCTATTTTTGAAATGTCTGTCGACTCGTCCAGTTGTATTGCAAACTTTGAGCTGTCTTTAAGCCTCATAAGAAGCTGTTGAAATTGATCATTGCTAATGTCTGAAATTCTTTTGGACACAGTGTCATTTGATAATGGAATTTTACTAATTTCAGCAGCATACTGTTTTCCATGAACAATTTCAGACATTCTTATAGCTGCAGGTAGTAAAAGTTGCTCTCCAATAGTAAAAGGCTTTTTCGTTTTTGCTATCAAATACGAAACTTCATACGATGCCAATAGATATTTATCATTCAAAGTAACATACTTCTCCAAAGTGTTCTTTTCTTTATTTGATGTTTGCAAAAGACGCTCAAAATATTCTATTGGCTTTTTTGATAACGTTGCATGTTTAGTATTCAAATGTCGTTGCAGTTTTGACGGTTTCATGCTTTCTGCAGCCAAAACTTCTTTGCAAATTAAGCACACTGGTTGTTCTTCATTGTTGTGAGAAGAGCATGTGAAGCCATACTGCAAATATGATTCGTCATATTTTCTTTTTTTTTGTTTTGCTAGAAGTCGGATTTGAAGCACTGCAACTTGGTTGTGACGGCGTGGCAGACTTATTAGTTGGAATTTTAATTAGCCATTTATCCATGATGGTTAAATAATAATAAATAATTAAACAAAATGTAGTTGAACTTTAACGTAATAATTAAAAACACCACCTGAAAATTACACAGTAAATACACACATGTCACTACGAAGACAAAGCTGAGTCCAAACTGAAGTACAAACAGAAAAATAACTACACTCGAATCTTTACCAGTGCAATGACAACAAATTACGATCAGATCAACCCCGACGCATGGCGTGTTCAAAGTGTGCAGCGCACAAAGGCACCGTATCACAAAGACGCCGAAAAAGAAGCTTTCATTTAATTTTTTAATTATTCTTTCATAAAAATAATATGCCGATTCGCCTAGCCTAGCTTGATTATGCTTCCGTATTGTATGTGTAAGCTGTAAGGCGACGCGGCGTCTGGGTACTTATAATCACTAAGTTATCTTGCAAACACTGACGCCGGCGGCCAGACATCAATGTCGAACGTTCAGTTGAAAATCGAGGAGCGCGTTGTATTTATTATTTTAAATGCTACTTCCATATTTTCATTTATAGGCCCTACATAACAGTTTTGCATTGCCACTTTTTTCAAAAAATAGTTATAATAAAACTACACTAGTATTTTGTATGATTTTTATTTGTATTTATATTTGTACGTAGTGTGTATACTAATTTTAAAATTTTATTTATAATGATTGAAAAGTATCAGATCTTTGCGACCCCCTTTCAGTAGTCTCGCGACCCCCAGGGGGGTCGCGACCCACAGTTTAAGAAGCCCTGGTCTAGACGACTATTCTCTTCTCTCTCCTTTCTTTTTCCCAGTCCTTTCTTTTTCATCACCAACCAAAACCTCTGGCTACACACTCTCATCACCAACCCCACCCTTCAGCCCTGCCGGGAATTCCTAGTCTCATCGCTGCTGGTAAATAAACTTATACTCTACATACATTGCTCTGAAATCTCCTTTATTCGTTTTGTGGTTTATATGTGCATTACAAAAGGAAAAGGTTAGCAATAAAATAGAAAATGGTCCAAGCAGTGTCAGCATGGGCGTAAGGAAAGGAGTAAAATAAACTTTTCCCAGAGAAACACTGAAAATCCATATAAGTGTTGTTACTACTTTGATTAAACTTTATTTAAAATAAGATATTGCTTTTATTTAAACCTCTTAATAGCTTATTTTTTCATGCAAATAGAGCTATTTATGGATTATCCAACAATATCCGCTTAGTAATTAGCGTGGGTAATCAGAAGTTCTGTGTATTTCCCCTTTTAATAAATTGGGTATTTATTTTATTATTCTTCCTTTAACTAATTATAAGTCTTATTACAGATTTTATGTATTAGTTGTATAATTCGGCAGGTTGATTTGGGATCTGGGATTGCTCAAAAGTTTCTCTTAATGAAACGTCATTTTAGCTTACGAAGGGCTTCATAGATTTGCTCTACTTTTGAGAAAAGAAGGTCTGTGTATCGTTTAATGTAGATATATTAGCTGTTCAGTATTCGTATTCTACAATTAGAGAAGTCCACTTAATAGTATCTTGCTTGAAGGGCAAATTCAACATACAGTAAACATAGAAGTAAGCACTTTAGTGGCCCGTTGACTTCCGCTTTTGCTTCAATTGTTGTGTTCGGAATATGACAACATTCAAAAGAAAGTTAAACGCTTTCTTAATGCCTTGGGCGTTACATTAGCACAGTTAACAGATAATATGCTTTTTGGACGGTGATTTCTAAGCGATCATTCATCATCTTCTAACCTTCGACCTGGAAAGAAAAAAAAACGAATAATTGTCATTAGTTTGAAAACACATAGAAGTGTAATATTTCTTCATATATATAATTTTTCATATTCATCCGACTCTCTTGTTATATTTACATATTCACAACAGTTGTGTAGTAAGATTGCTATTATAAGTGAATAAAGTAATATTTAAACTGCGATTATATACCATGGACAGAGAACTTCTGTATTTCATTCGTGAGCGTAAAGTCACGATTTAACCTATTTCGAAAGCGAGGAAAGAAGAAGACTTTAGTTAAATACTTAAGTATTACTCACAATTCGAAACTAATTTACTTTAGTTTTTACTCATGGTACTGTAACAATTAAAACCTTTATATCGTTAACATGATTTCTATTGCTATTATTATCTCAGTTGAAACACCAATATATATTTAAAAAACATTTTGCTTAGGTGCTTATATTAATTTCAAAATTTAATACTTTTAATGAAGGTAGTTATTGCATGTGTTATTTATATTCATGTATTCCATATTTATTTGATTGATTTCTAATTTCTAAAGTGAAACTTTTGTGCTCACGAAATTATTATTTTTTGGTTAAAAGAACAAAAATAAATTTCCCCCAAAATATTGTTTCTGCTTTAAATTATACCCTAAAGGATTTTCTATTTTATGATCAAAATAACTTTTTACAATATTTATATCAAAATTACTTTAAAAAGTAAATGCCCCGCTTGTAGCTTATACGTTTTGCAACATGTCAAAGTCTAAAATGAAATTTTGTGATCAATTGGTAATAATGTGTGCATTTACATGTAATATTCGACGAACCTTTTGCTGAAATTAAAATATAACGCTTCTATTTTATTTAAAAATTTCACTGAAAAGAAACCGATAAATGTCCTGTTATATATATATATATATATATATATATATATATATATATATATATACGTTCATGCATATACATGTATTTGATAAAAAACAAATGTAGTAATAGTGTGTGTGTGCGCGCGTTTGTGTGCATGTATGCATTAGTCTCCATCGTTTCACCTTACGCGCTTTGATAATTCGTGACAACCTTTTCTTTCCTGACAACACCCCTACAAGGGGATATTTTAACGTTTGAGGGGAAAATGAAAATATTCCATCGACAGTTTGATGGTTTGATTGATAGGTCGATGATTTTGATTGATAGGCCTAATATTCCATAAATACCGAAGAGACACAACTTTCTCCGAATTATAACAAATGCGTTCAGTGAAATTTCAATATATTCTTCTTTAATTGTTTGACTTGATGTAAATTTTCGAAACAGATTTAAGTGTTGATGAGGCAAAGTCTAAGCTTTGCTCAGCTAATTCAGCAATTTTCGAGGGGCTTACATTCCTTACGTGTTTAAAACAAAGCCGCATTTATCCATTCCCATAAATGTCATCGCGTTTTTTCCTGCCACCTCGGGGTTTGAAAACAAAAAGGAAAAGATAATCGATTTCAGATCATTAATCTGTATCAGTTATCAGTAAATCAAAAATCTTTAATCCAGAATCCATTGGGGTGAAGAAGGGAATGAAAAATGACGGTAAGCACAGTATAGGTTCGTGGGTCGTATCTTATGTTCTTTACCAGATAATGCGATAAGAAATATCTCCCATTTGTTCAAAAAAAGAAAACAAAACAGTTGGAGTGTCATGAATGTACGAACTTCTTCCGTACATTGGATAGATAACAACAATTTTGACTCAACAATTTTGACAACAATTTAGATAGATAACAAGATTAAACCCGCATTTATTCTCTAAAGAGAAAAATTGTATACTGTAATGAAGCTACTGGTCCTCTAACGCGGAATGCTACCACAAATGGGCTAAATATGGTATAAAGGTAGTAATCCATGGCGATCTCAGAAAAAAAGGATGTTCATTACTTCTGATAATTTTAGAGTTAGGAACAATGGGGTTACCAAACAACCTCAGACTGTCCATATGGGCAACTGGTACTTTATCTTTCCAATGGTTCATTACATGTGGTTTGTTTCCCACTCAAAATCGCTAAAAATATATTTTAAATTACTGTCAGGCAATGTATAAAAGATATATGAAACATAAATATATTCTGTGTCTAAACTTGGGTTCCATCGCTTCAATGTATCTTACACATTTATGCAAATGCTTAAATTCTGGAAAAAACACTAAATACCAAAGTATTTTTGGTCGCGTAATTCGGATAAGATACATTCAACCTACATTTTAAGTAAATCAAATGGTAGTTTTTGAAATCACGAATGGATTTTTTTTTTAAGGATTTGCCCTCTGTGAAGGTATTTCTGAAATTCCTTGCAAGGTATCAGAAAGAAATTTTTAACAGTATCGGTTCTTTAGATTCTCATTATACTGACTCCAGAATTTTTGATTCAGAGAAAAAATTCTGAATTTGTTTTTTCCCTGAAACGGAAATTTCTGTAAAAAAATTATCATTTTGCCCTTGAAAGTGATTAAATATTTTAATATATTAATGTATAATTTTTATCATTTCGGAAGATACATTTTTGAAATCTTTTTCACGTACAAGATAGAACAAAATTTCAAATAATTTAAGCATTTTTTATTAATATTAATATTAAGAATTTATATAATAATCTACATGTGATTCTTTAGAGGGGAAAATCGTTGCGAAATACATGTAAACATAAAAATAATTTTTTCCCGGTTCCTTTAAGTATGATATTTTTTGGGGGGGGAAAATTCAATAACCGCTTGTAAATAATGTAAAAAAATACTTCAATATTCCATTTCAGTGCATTAAAAAGTTACAACTAGTTTCAGAAGAAGGTATCAGTCTGAGAATTTGTTTAAATCACGTTTTGTTGTATGAGAGCTCTATGGTCATTAAAAAAAAACAGGGATAATTGGGCCGTAACTTACAGTTTAAAGCCGATTCCGAAGGGCTACAAAAACCCATACGAACCGCGGGATTTGTTTATTCGGCCATCGTCCTGTGGCCAATGTCTCGGATATAATACATGAGGGAACAGAGTCACCCCAACGTCGATGCTGATGAATATTATAGGAAAAGGAATACTTTCGGATGCCACCCACGTCTTATAGTGGTTAGCGTCGTGAACTTTCATATTGTGGACTCGGGTTAGAATCCCGGATAAGGATTGGATGTTCTCATGGGTCTCGAGCAATGTTGGCTCATTTATATGGTGCCACCGTAATAAAACAGCCAACAAGTTAGATGTTTAGGTTGACGAATGCCTTTGGACAAGTGCCTGCCCGCTTGGAAAAAAAAAATTTTATTCGAACATATTTTGTTTTGTTATTTTAGAACATATTGGGATAGGAAACACAGAAAGACTTTAGTTTCCAAAACTGTTGAATAGCATACCATAAGACGGGGGTTACTTTGTGACTGCAGGGGTAACTTTGTGAAACATAGTAATTTTTTTGTATTTCGGATCTTGCGTCGTGCCCGTGATACCAGGAAGGAAAAGAACAGCGCCAACAGCTTGTCCGACATATAGAGACGCCTAGTGGCTAGTGTCCGAAGCTTCTGCGCACCATTTGTCTTCACTGTCCAGTGTATTGTTAAACCTATTGTCAAGCTATTGACTCAAACTTCGGAAACCTCGTATGCTGAAGGCTAACACCTTATACGACCAACTATAACAGGTAATTTTTTTTATTGTCAATATGGTGGTTATATTGTGGAGCAATATAACTTTTGTGTAGTGATATTTTGGAGAGATATGAAAACATAACGTAAATATCGGAAGGTGAAGGGGTTACTTTGCGACACATTGACACTGTCACAAAATAAGTTCCAAAGTCAACCCACCTCCTCCAGCCGCTCGATGTTGCATTTTTCCGTCCTCTAAAATACCAATGGAGTGAAAGAAGTACAGTAGAGTCCCGATAATCCGAACTTCAGTAATCCGAAAGTCAGCTTAATCCGAAACCAAAAGTTAAAGAGAACTAAGGTTACAATAGAACTACAGTGATACTAATTAATATAAAGTATATTTCTGAAAATTACAAAAAAAAATCAAAGTTAGACAATGTACTGAACTAATTATTACTGAACTACATTGGTTTAAAAAAATCTGTTACATTTTTTTGTCGAAGAGAAGAATACCTCTCCCTTGAAGCCAAATTACGCCAGCGCGATACCCTCTGCTCTCTGTCACCGTCTGCTTCACCTTCACTCTCGTCTGAGACGTTGACAGGTTCTTTCAAAACCATTTCAACAATTTGCTGATCGTCTAAAATCTTACACACTACTGTACTGTACTAGGCAGCGTTCCGTTCTCTTATCACCCATTTCGTCCCGAGATTTGGTAATGTTTAGACAGGCCTTATAAAATAAACTGTGTAATCACACGTAATATGTAATATTTATGTAATTTAAGTGTATTTTAATAATGATTTCGCTTCATCCGAAAAATTCGTTAATCCGAAAAGTGTCTGGTCCCAATCAATTCTGATTATCGAAACTCCACTGTATTTACTATCTGGAAAAAAAAAAAAAAACTACCCGAAGGAGCAGAATGTGCCGAAAGACGAATTTCCTCATCTTCTCAAAGAACTGATGGCTGCCCTGGGCACCCGAGGTCTCTTTGATGTCAAAGATATAGATAAAGCTATCCAATATTTGTAATGGGTGGATATAATTGTGTATCAAGCTTTTGATAAGTGTTTTACAGTCTAACTTTGTGTCAAGTAATTTTTTCTCTTGGATTTCAAGGCAAAAACACAGATGTCACAAAGTAGTCCCACTCGACGGGGCAACTTTGTGACACATTTTACTTTAATTTCTCAATGGTAATTAAAAATACGGGTTAGCGGAATACATTACTACGTAAGGAAAGGATGCACTAATGTTCCACAATTGTTTTTGGGTTGCTTTTAAAACTGACCGGCAGGCACAGGAAAAAGCTTAAAATCCGTCACAAAGTAACTCCATCTTACGGGATGATGTGAAGAGGTAGTTACTGTTGAATAAAAGCTTAGATCTCGACAAGATCCTTCGACAAAAATGAATTTATTAATTTTAAATTTTGAATGTTATAAACTGCGTTGCATAATATAAATACTGTACAATTATTTTTCAATACCTATTAATGGGTCAGCGGGTAAAACATTCTCATCTAGGCATCAGATGGACATATTTTAAATTGTATTTCCAAGAGAAGAGCCCTAAAACCTTCCTGGTATTATGTTTTGCCCGAAATCTGAGCTTAAAATTCAACAATGAAAAGACGGAGTTTTTGAAGGGAGTTACTAATTCTGGAATTATTCTCCAATCTCTTAGTAAAGGATAATACAAATTGTTGCGGCTAAATAGAGCATTGATCATTGTGACACCTAAAGAACTCATAAAATGGAACGGATCTACTTAGCGTCGGGTTTACGCGCAAATAAACATATCCCTTTAAATAGTTTTACTAACCGCATCAGGATATCTTCTTGCATCAATCACATTCAAACACTATGCATATGCATTTTCCCATTTAACCCCATATGTATTTCAAATTGGCATATATATATACAGTCGAACCTCCATATATCGAAGTAGCAAAATGCGTGAAAAAAATTCGATATATAGAAATTTCGATATATAGAATTGAGCTTAGTCTTATCATAATTCTCCTAAAAAAAATTAAAGCTAATTTTCGTATACGAAACTCCATTTCTAATTTTTATGCGAATCCCATTAAATGAAAGTTAATAACTAAAAAATGAATTAATATGAAAGATTTATTGATTACTTGAACAGTTAGTTTTGCGGAAAGTTCAAAGAAATGTTCGTATTTATTCAGCCCACTAAAAACTTCATCAGGGACATTATCCGCGAATTGAAGTCCATGACGTATTGTTTCAAATGCCAAAAATTGGGAGATTTTATCCTAAAGTGGAATAAAATCTCCCAATTTGTCTTGAAAATAATTTCGATATATAGAGATTTTTTCGATATATAGAAACAATTTTTCTATGTAATGAACATGGAGATATGCTAAGAGTTCGATATATAGAAAATTTCGATATAGGGAAGTTCGATATATGGAGGTTCGACTGTATATATATATATATATATATATATATATATATCCACACCGTATATATATCATCGGTGTTCTGTAAAAAGGGTGAATTCCCGTAGAGATTTACATACGACCTTTTTACAGATCACTGACGATTTACAGAGGCTGTTCGCACATTTTTTAGACGATTTTGGTAAGCGGTAATAAAAAATCGTTTGCTGCAAAAGAAATAATTGCAATTGTACTATGTTTTTAAAAGTCAAAATTATCGTCTACGGCTTGAAAGTTTTGTTTTTATTCAAAATGGCGTTTTTAACAAAGCAGTGGTTCGAAGGCTACATTTATGCTCTTTCCGAAGAGAAATATGCATACTCCGTTATCCAAAAACGATGTGAGAGTCATGGTTTTGTGATATCTAAAGCGTCGATAGGTAATATCGTCAACAAGAAAGGAAAAAACGTCAAATTGGAGCCTCAAGTGGGACCAAAAATTCCAAACAAGTATCCAAGGAAAAAACGTACATCTTCGACTATTGCAAAGGTACGTTGTTTAATGTTAAAAGAAAATCCCCCTCGTCAAAGGACAGTTGCAAAATCATAAAAATGCTCGGAGTCCACTGTAAACAAAATGATAACCGTTGATTTAAATCTTAAGAAAGCGAAAAAACGCAATGTGCATCGTCTTCTTCCAAATCATATCGCTGAACGCAGGACACGCTGCAGAATTCTATATGGGAAACACTTATCCAAAGAAAAATGGAAAACAATTGTCACAATAGACGAATCATGGGTGTATTTAAATGATTGCACCAAAAAAAGAGACATTTATTATCATAAAAGGGGCGAAAAAAATTTAAGTACATGGTTCAAAGAATCGAAAGAAAGTTTTTCTGAGGGATTCATGATTGTTGCTGGTTTTTCTTATAATGGCAAGTTAAAAATAAAGAGAGTGGAAAAAATGGCAAGATTAAATCCAAATACTATCAGGAACATATTTTATCGCCAATTTTTCTGAAGGAAATACCATCGCTTTACCAACAGTGCCATCAGTCTGTGAGACTCCATCAGGACAAAGCTAGCAGTCACACATCAAAATCCACTAGAAATTTCCTAAAAGAAATGGAACAAAAAACTGGTATCAAGGCCATACCCTTCACTGATATCCCTACTAAATCTCCCGATGTATCACCTATGGATTTTTGTGCTTTTGGACTTTTAAAATCTGCATTATCCAAACGTCGTCCCAAAACCCTTACAGGACTCTGGAAAGCTGTTCAGGAGGAATGGGATAGAATACCTCTTCTGACACTTCAAAAGGCATTATTATCCTGGAAATTGCGGTGTCGAAAGATAGTTCAGAATAAGGGATGTCAAATAGAACATTTAAAACACAAGAATTTTATGTAATTTCGTTTTTTGAATACAATATACATCGTCTAAAAAATGTGTAAACAGCCTCTGTATATACAGTGGAATCTCGATCTATCGTTTTGCAAGGGACCGATTGAAATGAACGATAAATGCGGGAAAACGATAGATGCGGAAACATAACAAAGCAATATGATCGTTGGGACTGGATAAAATGAACGACACATACGGAAAAACGATGGATCCGAAAACGATCGATCGAGATTCCACTGTATATATATATATATATATATATATATATATATATATATATATATATATATATATATATATGTATGCATGTATAAGATTCATAGAGCTAATTGAAAATTATTTATACACGTATACCTAAAAAGTATTTTTCATGGGTTGCAGTATGTTAGTTAACGTATAATAAACGCATTTTCTCATTATTGAAAAATTCATACTCTTTATGTGTTTGAAATGTTTCTTGAGCATTTTTAATCGTCATATCTAGTTAGAGTTCTCTATTCTGAATGTCGGTACGTGGCAAGATTCTGAAGGGAGGTCCTTTTCAGGCTAATACAGGTACAACAGGAATATTCAATGACAGATCATAGTTTTAGCGGGGAGTTTATCCCCAGATCTCCTCGGCCCCATTTTCATTGTACATTCTTGCTATACATACAGTTATAAATTTATAAGAGGAATTAAAACTGCCATCCAGTTTAAAGGGCCATTCAAGTATTACGTAAGCATTCAAGATGGAGGAGAGGTTCAAGGTGACAAGGGAGAAAGTGAGATCAGAGGAATGCTTATAGTGATTTCCGCTTATAAGAATCGCGTTTGTTATTACTGTTTTTTATTCTTATAAGCGGTTGATTATTATAGCCGAAATTTAGGTTTTTGGACAGGCACACACACACCTATATATACATATATTATAATTTATCATAAAATACTCTTTAATTTACGTTAAATATCTTTTATAAAAATTATTTTTTATAATTTTTAAAATACAACTTAATTTTTGGACCTTAAGTAGTACTTTATTAAGTAGTACTTTACATTTTTAAACCTTAAGTACTTTACATTAAGTACTCGTAGATACACATGATTATAGTAAGAGAAGAAAAAATCCAATATTTGTTACAACATACCTGCTTAACAGTTTTAACATTTTAACTACAGGAAGGGAGCAAGAAAAAGTTTTCTATGGTAGTTTGACGTCATGAAGTTTTCAGGAGGCTGTTTATACCTCTTTCAATACTAATAGTCTCAGACGAAAATTCACCTTCTAGCTTACTTTTTACTGTTTGATAACGTGCTGAATCTACTAATGTCACGTTTGCCTAAGTGATAGTGGACACTTCGCCGAAGATTTGTGTGTTTTAGGGTCCAGGAAGCCGCAACCAAGATGTGGAGGGTGAGAAAAAAAGAGTCCATATTTTTGTTTGTCAGTGTTGAAAAGTGAAATTGGACCCGGACGGATAAAGTTGCCCCCGGGTCAAGCTAATAGGACAGTGTTGTGCTAAAGCGTTTAAGGGGAAACTATTATGTTATGTCTAACAAAGAAAGGGATGAATTTTATGACTATATTCCATCCCATCTTATCAATTTTTTCTTTAAAAAAAAGGAAGAACTTCGTGCCTTTTGAGGGTTTAAATGGCTTTTTTGGAAAAAGGAAAGGAAAGTGAAGAGTGTAAACTGATTCTTAAAACCGGTGGATTGATTCTTTAAAGCGAAAATTTTAACATGGATATAATACATTTGTTTTTGTTTTCGCGGTATTGATTCTTATAAACGGTTGATTCTTATAACCACTGATCACTATAAGTGGTGTTTACTGTACTTAAAACTGGAAATAGCATGCAAGAGAGTGCTTTGCCATGCGCTCCTAATTACACCAGTTCTCCTACCAACCAGTATTGAAAGCTAGTTGTTCTGCTTTTACTGTTAGTGATTTAATATCTATTCATGTTTACTTAGAAATACGCAATTTTAATTGAAAAAAAATAGTTCGGCTTATAAAATAGCGACAGTAAATTTTCCAAATCTTACGTCAGCAAAAGGGGAGGTTGGGTCGGACATCTGCTTATTTTTACTCACAAGGAAAGGGAGGGGGTCTAAAATGACTGAAAATGTGTTTGCGAAATACTTGAACGGCCCTTATGGCCCTCATCACATTTCGAGTTGTGTAGTCTTATACTAGAAGAATTGAAGCTACTTTTCAATTTAAAACAAAAAATAAACTATCACATCGTACACCTCCTTTCTTGCTGAACTCCTCGTTTCGAAATTGTTTTGTGTCTATATTTAGATCTCTAACCTCTTACTAATAGGCAAGATCTCAAGTAGTTTCCCGCATAGGCGTAGCGTCGGGGGGGACACGTTCCCCCCCCCCCAACTTAACTAGAAATAAATTAAAACATTAATATAAATTCAGTTAAAATCAGAAAATTTTAGAAAACTTTTAAGAAAGTTGGTTTTTCCCCGCTTTTTCAAACTGTGAAACTGAGATTCCGATTATGTCTTTAACATAGTTTTTAACAATGATATGATCGATAGCAAAATTTTTGCTATTTTTTTTCTCATTTTATTTATATTATATTTATTTTTCTCATTGTATAACTTTTGAATACTACTGTTCTATTGTCATTCAGTTTTTAAAAAATCATTATATTTCATATTTTAAGGACCGTCCCCCAGTCAAGGTGCTGAGGAGGGCCCTAACTGAATTCAATTCATGACCCCCCCCCCCAAAGGTTAAAAGCACGCTACGCCTATGGTTTCCCTTTTATCAGTAATATGCACACAGGACATGCAAGCACAATTTACTCTTCCCGTTGTCCTTTTCTGCGTAATACTTGATACGTATATAATTATAAACGTTACATACATTTATAATTGCGTATATCTATATATATAAAAGAGTTTGTCTGTTTGTTTGTCCGCTATAGAATCATAGACTGTTTCACCCACCGGGACCAAATTCGGCACAGTTAATGTTTAGGACCCGAGAAAATTAAATCATGAAAAACAAAATTTGGGGATCAATTTGTTTTATTAAAATTAATTTTTTAATGATATTTGTGCCCCTAAGCGCACCTCTTAAATGTGGATACATCCCCTTCACCACAACCAGTGAAATTCGATACGCGAGGGGAAAGAGGTTTGTTTCGAGGGGTGATTTGGGGGTGGTTTGAGAGTTGGTCTGGGGGTGACGGGGGGGGCGAAGTGTTTATTTTATTTTTCTTACGTTTAGTGGAGTCGTGAGTCTAAAAAGGTTGAGATCCGCTGCTTTAGGCAATTTTAGACAATGGCGTTCAAACTAATAGAACTTAATAAAATTTGGAAAAAAAAAAGGAAGAAAAAAAAAAGAAAAAATAAGTTTGTCCCATGGCCTGTTTTTGGAAGCCTTTTGTTGATCTAAATATATTAATTGTTTGAGGATCATAAAATGGGAAGAAGTTTAAGAGTTCTACAGGTTTTTTCCCCTAAGTTCGCGAAACAGAGTTAACATACGATATGTATTTGAATTACTTATTCCGTGAAATCATATAAGATAAATCTTTTAGAGTTTTGGGGCTTTTTAAGTAGTGGGAGGAAAAGCTCTTTAAACAGAGAACATAACGACACATAACTTTCATTCCGAACTACATTAGTCCATTAGTTATATTAAGGCATAAGAAAATTAATGAAATTATTTTTAAAGAATGATTGCCCGGGTAGATATACAGATATAAAATTTTTCATGCTTTCCATCAACAAAATACTGGGTATTTCATTTCAGTAGAAACTCGCTAAGCGCATTCTGTCTGACCAGATAAACATGAAGAGCGGGGGGTGCAGCCCAGTATTTTTTTGATGGAATGCATGAAAAATTTTATATCTATATATCTACCCGGGAAACGCCGGGCAATAATGCTAGTCAATATATATAAAACAGCTTGTCTGTTTGTTTGTCCGCTATAGAATCATAGACTGTTTCACCTACCGGGACCAAATTCGGCACAGTTAATGTTTAGGACCCGAGAAACTTAAATCAGCAAAAACGAAGTTTGGGGCTCAATTAGTTTTTTTAAAATTAATTTTTAATGATTTTTTCCCCTAAGAGGTGCGAGTACCCCTTGTGGATACAGAAATTGTTACATGTTACCCCCACAACATGTTATCAGTGAAATCCGAACCTATCCCCCGCGCGGTTATTACCAACCTCTCTTCCCCCCCGCAGGTTAAGAGGGGTGCGCGGGGGGGGGGGGGAGAGCTTCATGGTAATAACCTTTGGCCTTGCCTAACTGATTGACTGACTGACAGATAACGCACCTGAAACTTTCATGGCGATTCTTCTATAGTGGAGGGGTGAACTGAGAAAGATTTTTGAAAAGTTCTTCTTCGATTTTTTAAAATTATAATTTTAAGCTGTTTTAGTAACATTTTTTAAGTTTGCATTTAAAATGATAATCCGAGGGTTATAAAATTTATATCACGAGAAAGATCCTAAAAATTCCTTTAAAACGAAATCTTTTTCTAATCTTTACCTCCCTTTTCTGATTTTTGGTGAATTTTTAAAGATTAATTTCTAGAATTTAATTTATGAAATGCTGATCACGTGGTTTCTTTTCTTTTTATGATACTTTAAATTAATTTTGCGTTACGTGCATAACAACGAAATAAATTGACAAAAGAAGTATTAAAATACGGTAAAAGATAAAATTTAACCACTAAACTAACTGAGATGGCAGTTTTTTAAGAATACAGTTCAAATTAGTATGTTTGTAACACAACTTTCCCGGCTCTGCTTTGTGTCCTTTGTTATTTGCAGTTTTTCTCATCGCTTGAACCGATTTACAGTTTGCTTTTTGTACGATTTTTGGCCTTAGGAAAATTAAAAACTGAATTACAATTCGCTTTTTCAACGGTTTTTGGCCTTGGGAAAATTAAAACCCGATACGGTTTTTGGCCTGTCGACAATAAAAAACTGAATCACCAAAGTAAGGAAAATAGGCTTCATGTGGAATCCCGCTTTACTTTGAATAAATAAAGGGATAATGCATCTTGCACTTTACCTCTTGGGTGATGTGAAACAAACTGAGCTTTTAAGGGAAAAATAAATAATAAAGGCAAATGTAAATTATAAAACTTATTTCTAATTAAACAGTGGATCAAACAAATCTAATTAAATCAAATGAAACAGTATCTAACAAATATAATTAAACAGTAAACTTATTTAACCCAAACGTGCGAATCACGAACACTGTGTTATTAATTCTCAATAAAATCAGACGTATAATCAGACGAAGGTCGGCAGGCTCAAAGTTTCTTTGTTTCTTATTGTTTGTATATCATTTCAGTATAAACGCGCTAAGCGCAATCTGTCTATATCTGTTTATAGCCAGATGAACATGAAGAGCGAGGGATGCAGATATATATATATATATATATATATATATATATATATATATATATGTGTGTGTGTGTGTGTATGTGTATATATATATATATATATACATGGGCCGTGGCGGCCTTGTGGTACAGCGTGCTGGTTTTCGGGGCTGAGGGTGCTCGGATCGAATCCTGGCGAAGCGCCAATAAAATGGCTCCGTTTGTGTCGTCCCTTCATAGGAGGCAATGCTGGTCCGCCTATATGGCGCCCCCATAATAAAGTGGCTAGCAAAACTGCGGTAAATTATAGGCGAATGTCTTCGCGACAAGTGCCTTCGCATTGGAATATATATATATATATATATATATAATATATATATATATAGCAGGTTTATTAATAACAGTATTTAAAACAATACTATCTTTCAGTTTAAAACGAAGATTCAAACTATTAAATTGTACATCTCCTTTCTTGCAAAACTCCTCATTTTGAAATTGTTACATGTCTATATTTGGATCCCTAACCCTTTGCGAATAGAGCCCTTTTACCATTCTTCGTGTGTCAGCAATATGCAGCGAGGACATGCAGGCACACGCAATTTTCTCTCCC
The DNA here is from genome assembly GCA_907164885.2 of Dolomedes plantarius. Lineage (NCBI taxonomy): Eukaryota > Metazoa > Arthropoda > Arachnida > Araneae > Dolomedidae > Dolomedes > Dolomedes plantarius. The sequence goes on from OU015492.1 coordinate 164,990,943, forward strand.
CGCACCCCTTTCCTGCGTACTACCTAATATACATGCAATTATTATTTGATAACAAGATTTAAAACTACCTTACTCTTAAAAAAATAATAATAATAACCTATTAGATCGTACACCTCATTTCTCGCAGAACTCTTCCTTTCGAAACTGTTATACGTCTATATTTGGATCCCTAACCCCCTGCGACTAGCCACGATCTCTTTGCAGTTCAGTAGAATCCAGCTCGGACACGCAGCCACGCACGATTCTCTCCCTGTCGGGACAAAGCATTCCCCCGAGTTGAGGGAAAAAACCGTCCGCTGCGCCGGAGGTAGCGGAGGAAAGATGCGCCTGCTGGGGTCGCGCATCGGGTCACAGAGAATTGGTCCCCCGTCCGTTGAACCCGACCATGCCGGTCATCCCTAAGCACGAGGGAAGGAGGAATAAAAAGTAAGAGTGTGTGACCCACTTCCTCGAGTAGGAAGGGAAGAGAAGAGAAAGAAGAAAAAAAAATGTTTTCGGTTTTGTAGCCGGGAATTTATTGATGAGAGGCGATCGCGCGCACTCACAGGGTAGAAAAGAAAAAAAAAAAGGCACAGAAAACGTTTCTTTGTAAGTAAGTAAGGGGGAACAACATAGCTCCGGGAGGTTCTTCCGTAAAAGCGTTTTGGTTTGGAAAGAGCTAAATATACTTTTTGCCGCATTAACTTGAACTTCATACTGTAGATGGTATGAAATGTGTTTTTAACGTGCTCGAGGAAGTAAAATCTGTGACTAGTCTTAATGGAAATTGCCTTTTCCTGAAGCGCGAGATCATCTCGGCTGGTTAATTGGAAAAATATCCGAGGAATGTTTGCCGTAAAGCATGATCCTGTAAACATACTCCAAACGAGCCTTACGGTGTAATCCATAAATGTTTATCTCATCATTGACTTTTTTTTGCACGGAAAATTTATTAAAAAGCCATAGTAAGTGAAATTTTAAGGAGAAAGTGGCGTTTCAAAGCAAGTTTTTTCACTCTTGATAAATCTTTGAAGCCCGGTATAAAGGGCTTAAGTCAAAAACAGTGATTTTTAGATATTTGTTAGTACTGATAAAAAAAAAAAATTGACTGGTATAAAAGGCCTAAGGTAACGGTGGACCTTTATTTGAGCAAATCTTATCATTGCAATACTGATTGTGTTATTGTAAAAATATATATATATATATATATATTTCTATAGATTAATAGTACCAAAAGAGTTTTTTCAAGTAAAAAATCATTTATGAAGCTTCTACGAAGTAATTTATAAAGGGTAGAAATAAACTTTAAATCTGTTTTTCTAAAAACAGATTTTTCAAGGTTTTTTAGATTTTTTAAAATGCTCCTTTGTTCAAAATTCATGAAATTGATAAGGAAGAATCCTGATACTGTTTACAAAAAAACTAGCTATGCATTTTGCAATTCGACTTCATTAAGGTAATTATATTCGATTTACAACTTATTAAAAGGCAAAATTTTCATGAAAATCGGAATGGAATTCAGAAAAAAAATCTCTCAAAAATTAACTATTCAAGGGATTAAAATAATTGATACCCAGATATATTTGTTATACAATTTAAAGTGATTAAAAGGCAAAATCGAGGAAATACTTAAAAAAAATTAAGTACCAAGGAACATTTTAAAATTAAGTACCAAGGAACATTTTAAAATTAAGTACCAAGGAGCATTTTAAACCACACAGATTGGAAATATCTTTTAAGGTATTCCATATTTTTATAATGAAATCTATTAAGAACAAAATTTCGTATCTTTATGATGAAAAGTAAAAAAAAATAAATTTTAACGTCCACCGTTCCTCAAGTCTATCAATTTTGTATACAAAATTACATTTCTTTGTACAAAAGACTCAAGTCGAAACTATTGTCCTGCGATTGGTATAAAAGCCAATAACTTGGCATATTTAAATCACTGTTCTTGATGTAAGACCTTTATACCGGGCTTCAAAGAAATACTTTTGAAATTTTGTTACATTACTATAAGCCCAAACACGTATGATTAAAACGTGGAGTTAAAATTTTTAACCTAATTTGAAAATCATATTTTTATATAATAACAAATTATTTTAAAATGTTGCAGTCTATTTTACGAAGTGGATGAATTTTTATTCATAACACACTTTCCTTACGCTAAAATCAAATTTATCATTCTCATTGAATATTCATATTATTTAAAGAATTTTTTCTCTATTAAATGTCGTATTTGCTATTCAAAATGCCATACCGAGTGAAAAAATTGTGAACAAATTGCATAGCATTACAATTATGTTTGCCAAATTTGTTTTTAAAAATCGCATATACATCAGGTATGCACGAAAAATATGGGATGGGGAGACCTGGGGATAAGCTCCCCTGTGAAATTATGATCTTTCATTCATTACCCCTGTTGTATTAACCACAAAAAGGATCTTTAATAATCCTTTCCCTCTCCCGAATATTGGTACGTACTGACACGTAGGAAGAACTCGAACCAGATATGACGATTAGAAATGCGCAAGAAACTTTTCTAACCTATAAAGAGCATGAAATTTTCAATATTGAAAAAAATGCAACTTACCAACAGAATGCAAATGTTAAGAAAATGCAACAAAATCTGTAAAAAAAAACCTGTAAGTTAATTGTGAGTTAAGGCTCCTGTGTACTAAACCTATTGGATTCGCTCCCCTCAGTGTTAACCTATGGAGAAATTTTTCTACTGTTTACAGCTACATAAATGCTGACAACCAAATAAAATTGGTATTTCCAGATAGCCTGAACTTTTCTACACCTTGCAATTAAATTCATTTTATAATTTTTTACAGCTACATAAATGCTGACAACCAAATAAAATTGGTATTTCCAGATAGCCTGAACTTTTCTACACCTTGCAATAAAATTCATTTTATAAATTTCGTCCACCAAA